>CM076584.1:1706227435-1706445268 GCA_034641835.2 Pinus albicaulis | reverse complement strand
TTGTGAATGGATTTTTGTTAACATATATCTTCTAAAATTAAAATTGCAATGTGGATTCGATAAAATCTTACTCCAAAAGAAAACAAAGACTCGCCTGTGCATGCATGATCTTAAATCTATCTATCTCCCGAGTTACGACTAGCACAACCACATTAGTAAAAACTAATGTGGTTGATATACGCCGATAGGCCTATATCCACTACCCATCACATTAATTTATATATCAATAAATAAATATTATATATAATAAATTTATTATATTAACTTGAAATATATATATTATATATTAATAATATTATAATAAGTATTAATAATATATATTACTCAAAAATAAAACAAAGACCCGCCTGTGTATGCATGATCTTAAATCTATCTATCTCCCCGAGTTACGATTAACTTTATACAAAGACTTCACTGCCACAAATATTAAGGCCATGGTGTTAATAATGATTAGCGCAACCACTTAATTTGTGACTGATGAACTTAGATAGGCAATAAGAGAACCTATCAGTGTCATAAAATTGTATGGAACTCCTTCAATTACATCTCTTTCCAACATATTTTATGGGAGAAAAACGTCGAGGCCGATCGTTTATCTAAGATGGACTATCCAGGTTTTTTTATAGTTTTCATTACACATTATATGAGGCTGATAAAGTCTCTGCACAGGGCACAATCCATCTTCCTTACTATTTATATGATGCCATATCTTCACATATTGTAGGATCTTCCTTCGGGTTTTGGTGCTACTTTTTGTTCCTGACAGTTTTGATGTTTTCACTTTAGATCCCCTCTCTATCTGTTTACTTCACCATCTGTTTCAGGATTTTTCCAAAGGGGGGGGCGACGGCTATGATTATTGTGCACCTGTACATATGTTCTCTGTTTTTCTTTCTCGTGGACATACTTTCTATTGGTCCGGGACCATATTCGACTGGCTTGATTTTTTTATTGGATGGGGTCTTTTCCATAGATGGATGGAAGTTGTTGATCACACGTGACTGTATATGTTTATGGTCTTGGATTTCTTATAACTTTGTTGTTTCTGTATGTTGGTCATACTCATTCTACACTGTAATTTTAATAGAACTTTGTATTGGTAAATTGTATAAACTAGCATGTTCTTTTCCTCCGAAAAAAGATATGAAAAATGGAGAACCTGTTAGTTGGAATCATTCATTAAAGTTTTCGTATACTTTCATTACAAACGCGTCAGGTAACAACGAATTCTGACCCACACTACAGTTTTTTCTACATATTTTAAACTAGAAGTTGCCTCAAAAGGTGCAAAGAGACACAAATGATATATATTACGGTTTTTTCTACATATTCTAAACTAGAAGTTGCCTCAAAAGGTGCAAAGAGACACAGATAAGCTTATTTAATTGGAAAAGTTGTATGAAGTGGAAAAGTTGTATGACAGATGCATTTTTATGAATGTATTATATTGTTTTGCATTTTGAAGCACACATTGAAAATAAAAATAGTACATAATGTTTTAAAATTATTAGATGAGATATGGTCCAACACAAACTATTTCTGAATTAATAGTTTTTTAATAGTTTTCAAAGAGAGATTTTCCATTATGGATTCAAGAGCATTGGTGTGGGTTCGTCATTATATGTTGACATGAATATATAACTCTATAACATTTGTTGGGTAAAGCCCTACACACAACATTTAATTTTTTCTTATACACAACAAACCAATTTCTTAATTTTTTCTTGATTTTTTTTCCATATATTATTTATGGTCTACTTTCTAAATGTCTCCATTCCAACTAAGGTTTTTCATGTGATCCCCATTTGTTGCAAGTAGGAAGAAATTTTGGGGCTAATAAACCTATGCACAAATGGATTTATAAACTCAATATTTTGAACCTCACATTGATACCATATATGAGACCCCTTTTCTATAGGTGTCAAGTTTGTATATTAAAAAAAAAAAAAAAAAAATTATTATTTCAATGCATACTTTTTTTAGCTCTCAAAATATTTATCATTACTATATTTAAAAACATATTTTAAATGACCACAATTTAATTCTTGAGCAATTCATATAATTTAACCATAAAAGTTAACAAAAAAAAAAATAATATAATGGTGGCTTCATTATAATGTTCAAATAGTAATCTATCAAATAATTATAATTTATTTTTAATTTATTTTAAGTTAAATAGAAAATCCATCTTTTTAAAATGTTTAAATAACATCACAAACATTTTACAATTTGAATGCTTTTGAAAAATACATATGAATAAAATTGACAACTAACATGGTACATTTACAAATATATTCCATATTGTAAAAACATCGCATTAGATTGACAGATACAATGACAACTTTTTGACATTAAGTTTTTTGAAAGAAATAACAAGATTTGTATTTACCAAGTAAAAATCCAATATTACCTAATGTAACAACATTGCAATATATTTGCCAAGTAAGAATCCAATATTCCATAATGTAACAACATTGTGAAAGATTGACGGATGCATTGACAACATTTAGCACAGTACATGAGCTCTTAATAGCTCTTAAAGCTATGGTAGAATATAATGCTCCTCTTGAGAAAGAGTATTTTGAAATGGGTTAAAAGCACAACAGTGAAGAAAAAGAATGTTACAGAAACAGTTGGAATTACATTGAATGGTATAGTAGTTGAACAGAACATGATTTATATAAAGACAGATATACAAATTTGAAGGTGAATAAATATACATGTGAACACTAAATGTTTGCGATGTCATATGCATGTAAATGATAGTAAATATCTAATCATATATACATGACGATGCACGACATCAACAACACCAATTGGTGTCTATTGTGACCCCACGTTGAGAAAGTCGTTCTTTCCATTCAACGCACATTTTCAGATGTGTATCTCTTTCATGTATGTGGATTGTTTTTCTTAGGATTTTTTGGATCTTTTTTAACAAGGCAATAGTTGTATGTAAACAGTACAGAGGCAATGTTTGTGGCGGCAGGAATCTCGGCTGTATATCCTGTAAAGTAAGTTCCTGTTGTTGAATTTCTTGGCAGCATTCATAGAGCATGTTTAAATAGTGTGAATCCATATCTGTTGGCCATGAAGAAAGAGAAATAGTAATTGTTAGTGTAAATGGTTGATAAAATTGTACTAATTCTAGAGTTAAAAAATACTTAAAGTAAGCATACAATTCTTTTGAACATTAAGAGCATAACCAATATTAGAACAAACGTAAAAGAAAGTAATTGTGTATGGAACTTGGAAAAGGTTAAGTTTTGTTTACCGTTGGTGAAGATGAAACGATGCGAGAAATGATTCTTCTTGCTTTCTGCATTGTAGATATGGATTCTCTTTCATTCGTGATATGCGTGAGAATGGAAATGATGGATGGATTCAAAGTTCTGACAAAGATCTTACTCTTGAAATGGTGGTGAATCTTAGACCTTGGCGTTATTTGGGGCCGATGTCAACTGTTGCTTTCACTAATGTCATTCCTTGTGAATTGTGTATTGTTAAAGCCCATGCCATTTGAAGTGGTATTTGTCGACGTGCACCTCTTGTGATAGGGGAAATGGGCACATATGTTGGGTGTGAAATGTCCCATGGTGTTCCTGTGTATTGTTTAAAATCGACTACCATGAAAGACGAAAATTTTGGGGGCTTTGATTCAAGTGCATAAAATATTGAAATCACTGTGCCAAGTGCCCCATTTACAAGCCTTGCATGTACCCAAAAATTTCAGGTGAGCATAACTTTTTTTTCATTGCATAAGAGAACCTTTGTGTCTAGTTGTTCTTCTTTAGATGTAGTAAAATTTTATTCCCAATTTTTCTCCACGGAGCACACAATGACTAGCATGTTTAATTTTTTAAGCATTGTTTTGTTATGCAAAGCAACTGAACTGTTTTTTGCATATAGGTGCATGGAGTCTTCAATTTTTTTTTTTATCTTCATGTGTAATAGAGGAATCTGTCCTCAACATTAGGAGGTTCCAATATTCAATTGTAGGTGTTCCATTCCTGAGATTTGTGAGAATCTGACGAAAGGAAACTTGGGAAGGGTCAGCACCTTGTTGGCGAAAAATAGTTGTAAGCGTTATGAATGTATCAAAGCTGCGCCAAAGTGCAGTGCCACACGATGTGCTAGCATACGGAGGAATGTCTTTCACAGGTGGCAACTGGCCTATATCCTCGACGAGGATAATGGATCGATTGCCGAATGGTGTATTTCGATGAAGGGGAAATGCCTCTCGTAGGCGATCATCAATACGGGAAAGCATTTTCGGTCCAATAAAACTCATTTCATCAATGAGTATGTATTCTACATGGTGGAGCTATTCTTGCAGGTGTAGGAGCAGTTGTCCTTCAAGAGGATGCATTTTTTGGATAAGGATGTGAATGACAGAGTGGATTGTAAGGGCATTTATGTTGAAAGATGCAACGCCGGTGGGTGCAAGTAGCACCAATGGGCTTCTACTTGTTGAGGACTTTTCGATAAATGCACGTTGCAAAGATTTTATTAAAGCAGATTTTCCGGTCTCAGCTATCCCTTGTATGATGGTTCTGGTTGGGGGTTTCGGTAGAGGGTTTTGAAGTGAGAAATAACATGTGTGAATGCTTTTTGTTGGGTAGGAGATAATATGTGATTTTCGGGAAGGGTTGAAAAATGACGATGTTGGTTTTGACTATTTGAGTGGTTGAATTCAATGAAATTGATGGAAGTTTCTTGCAAATGGAGAGGTAGAGAAATATGAGACAAATTATGATTAACATCAAAGTCACGATGGCCAATGATTTCAAGGCTATCAATTTCGATGTTGTCACCTAGGTGAAGGTGAGAGAGGATTTCCCTTTCATTCATTTGGATGGGGTCAAGGGGGATGTCAGGAGGGGTAGATACAGGAGTAGATTCATCTTCGGATTGTGGAGATTGTGGGTTTTAATTTTCGCGATGACCATGCCATGCTGTATATGTTCCTTTTTTTTGTTCCCAGTATGAAATGATTTCCCCATTATTGGATCCAATTTCATTGGGGAGGGTACGGAAAGGGAAATACAATATTAATTCACCCCAACAGAAAGTGGCAAGATATGGACAATCATCGGAGCAGAAACGTGTTTTCATTGGTTTTGTTTACGATGAGGAGAAAATGACCAAGAACATGCAACTTCAATGAGGGGCAATGGCTCTAATGAAGAAGGTATATTCATGTATGCGAGAATAAATGGTGGTGCTGAGGTTGGATTTTCAGAAGCATGTAGAACACATATGAATACAGTTCTATTAACATTTAGAGAAACAAATGTATGATTGCAGAGTGTGAGTGGTAATTTCTGTAACATATGGTATATTTCCTGCGCCCCGATGTCTCTCTCTGCTATGGTTTCTGTAAGGAGTTTTCGGACAACAGTGACAATAGGTGCTTCTGGAGCGACGTTGTTCGAGAGGCGTGATAACATTTGGCTGTATCTTTATAATTTTGTTTCTGCTTTGGATGCATATTTAGAAATATAGGTTAACACAACATAACGTGAAAATACTGGTTGGAAATCAAAATTTTCTCTCCAAATGGAAAGTAGATCAGCATTATGGATGTTCAATATATCATCGTTACGTGCAGGCTTGTAGGTTTTCTGACCTTTGTTGTCTATGAGGAGTGAAAATTGCGGGGTTCAACTCCCATGGTACTCCGTAGCGACAACTGAGAACATTGTTTTTTTTGTGAAGACAAGAAGATGCATGACACTTTGTATGGTGTTGGACAAAGTTGACAAGCTCTTCATAGTTGTCTGTCTGGGTTGACGCGGAAATTGATGATGTGTGGAGAAGACATGGGTTGTGCTCTGCTGATTGATGGAGTACAGATTCGCAATGTTGGGGTTGTCGCAGGTTCCAAGCAGTCACATACTGGTCAAAATATCTTTGAGCATTGAGAAATTCCATGTCATTGTTCCAATTGAGGGCATCCATGTTTGGTGCATCTTGCAACCAAAGGAATCCATGTATGTGTGAAGATCCTCTATGTTGCCATTCGTACCTGAATTCAATATCGAAAGATGTTATTGCTCCAAATCTATTGAAATTTAATATTAGGTTTAAAGATGAATGGTAATTAAAAATACCTGCACCAATAGTCAATTGCATGGAGGCCTTTTTGTAGGACTTCTTCAAGAAAAATTGTAAATATGCAATGCATATATTGGGATGTTAAATGTGGAATTTTAAATTATATTTTGAATTCTCCACTTGTAATGATTGTTGGAATTTTAGGGTTCATTAGTAGGCACAATCTTGTGCAAGTTAGGCCATTTGGTATCAGCAACACTAAGAGTGAAGAAAAATGTTGGGCTTCCAAGTTGCGTGATCATGTCAGTTAGCTCATTACAACGCTTGTTCCAAAAAGAGCATGTACCTCGTAGGGCTGAGCCAAAGTGCATGACCTGTTAGGGAATTCTTGAATTTGGGAAGTCATGAAGACATTGTCGCAAATCTAAAACAGTTGTTGGCAAGTTGTTTTCAATGTATTTCCTAACAAAAACATTGGTAGTTGACTGGCTACGGTGGCGCATGAGATGTGAGGAATTTAGAGTGAAACAAAATTGAGTTATGAATGCATATGAAATGTATGACATTTTGTAACAATCTAAACTTTGTAATTAACTATTTGTAAGCGATAGAAAGAGTTTCAATTGACTTTGCCATACATGTTGATAAAGAGCACTGTAAAAAAAAACGCTTTCGTAGTGCCAAACATCGGTATCTATATTATGTAAAATGAAAAGGGGTAAATATACATATTTGTAATTATTGAAAAAGAGTCTTGTAAAAGAAAGTGTTTAGTACAACAACATGGTTGTATTTTACAATGGTATGGAAAACTGATCTATACAGAGATGTTTTGTGTGCAGAAAAGTAGCATTCTGTGCATATAAGAAGAGAGCCCAAAGGCGACGAATAAAAAAACGTTGTGAAATGGTTAATGCGTCAATGTCTTTAAGGACATCCTTGCATGCAACATCATACTTAATTTCTTCTGAACTTATCAGTATAGGTTGCAAATGCTCGACACCATTGTAGTACTTTGTTTTGATGGAAAGTGACAACAAGAAGTGGCAGCCTGAGATACGACCATAGATTTCTTGAAGATTAGCTGGTTCAATAGAGAGGAGGAACAAGTATTTTTCCGTGATGTCCGTTAGATCATTTCCCACATCATTGAAGGTGGTGAAATTTTTAAGGTGTCCAGTGTGGTCATGTAATTTGAATTTAAGTTTGTTACGATAGTCACATTCTAGGAATTCACCGTTACACTTTGTACAATGCCAAAGATTGTTAGAATGGTGAATTACTTTTTCAATGCATTGTTTTCCATTGAAATCTAATGGAAAATCAAGAAAATAGAAGTCTTCCATGCGTAGAGAAGTCACTGTGGCACGAACCGAAACCCATATTTCCTTCTCCGAGACTTCCATGCAAGCTATTTCCTGAATTTTCTATTGTGGTAAAGCTCGTTTGGAAGTGACATTATATTCTATTCAAAGATGGAGACGAAGAGTTATAGCCTGTATCACGGAACCAAGTATGGAGCTGTTGAGTTTCTTCAATGTTTGGATTTATGAGAAGAGTGGTAGTGGAGATTGTCCCTATGGTGATTCCATTAAATTCAGTTACCCGACCTCCTTTGACACCAAGGATTGGCGGGTTGTTAGAAGAGCATAATTCAACAAGGTCCTGTCCTATAGAGACATATTGATCTCCCCATATTGTTACATCAATGCTAAAACCTGACTTTTCCTTCAATGTGAGTGTTTTTCTTAGTGTTTCAGTTCCATCTCTTCTTCGAATTGTTGAAGCAGGAGAGGTGGAGCTAACCACACCAATAACATCTAGAATAGTATTTGGGCTTGTGGACTTGATTTCAGCGATTGTTTTGAAATGAAAGCTTTGGTAAGGGAAGCTTGGATCATCTTCTAAACATGGTTTGACAGTCGACACAACAAATAAGTAAATCTCCCATTTGTTGTTTAGGTGGTTGTAGTTTGGATTTGTTTGTTTAATTGTTCCATTGGAAACAATATATAGTTTCCCAACTTCAATGAGATTATAAAGGGATTCAACCAATTCAACAAATGTAGAAAGGTGAATCTGATCTCTATCACGACTGATGAGGTTAAAGCCAAAGAATTTCCATGAGCCATGTGCGGTGTTGTAATTCTTCAAGGGTGTCTTTGCTGATGCTCTACCTTGGATTGACCAATACTTTCGGTAGGGATTGAGTGATTTGAATGATACAAGTGTAGTTGTGGATGTATTTTCCAGAGTTACAATAGTTGGCATAATATCTTGTGATGATGAAGAGCTTGATTGGGATTCACCTACCTTTGCGTGTAATAGTGTTGATGAGTCCTTAACCAAAGGTGAGCTACGTCGTACAACCTCAAGTTCTAGAACTCGAATGGATCTGAAATGAATGAAGGAATAAAAAAAAATGAATGTAGAATTAATTGTTATGCAGGAAGAATGCAAATAGGAAAAAAGAAAGAGTTTAATACAGAATTTAATCTTACGAAGAGTTTTGAGACATTGCGCAAGTTGATTTTTTAAGTAAAATGATCGAGCTGATCTGGATGTCTTCAAATGCAACTTGTGTGCTATAATAAAATGGTAGCAAAGTCCAGTGTTGATACGTCCCATCAGAGAGAGTGATGTGGTTGTGTGAGGAGGTAGTTTTTGATGAGTAGACAGAGCCAATGTTGATTATTTGGAGTAGAGGTTGAATCTCAGTTGAACCATTCAACAATATAAGGATGGCATTCTCAGTCAAGGTTGGCTCCATCATGGTAGCAAAGTAAAACCTTCTCTTTTGTAATGGTAATACATGTAATTCATTTTAATGCATTGGAAGAGGTATTAATGAATAAAATAATATGTAAGCGAAGCATAAATTAGCACTTCTTTAATCCCTATTTAATAGATCAGTTTGTAATGAACACTTAGATTTCAAATTGCAGGCAATGCTCTAGAAGAGGGTACAATAAATTAATGAGGAACAAAATTTTGTGGATATGAATGTGAAGAAGGCATAGGTTAAAAAAATAGAAGCTAAAAATTGTCTTTGAATATTTGAATTTTTTTGAGGTAGGAACACTATGTAGGCTCAAACTTTAGAGGTAGTACACAATATTAAATGTCCATTCAAATTATGACGTAGGTCAGTATTATGAAAAAGTCACGTGCATAACTAACATGTGTCCTCAAAAATCCATGTTCGACGTGTGTTATTTGTGATACTAAACCGACTGGGGGGTTGTCTGCTGACTTAGGCTAGAAGATTTTACTAAATAGGCGTTGGTCTATGTAACCCTCCACAAATGCAATCTATTGTTTTGAACGATCAAAATTACCACTAATAAATTTTTATATCAAGCTATTTTTTCATATATGCAAGTCTCTAGGTTTATTGAAACAAAGCCAAAAATAAAAAAAAAGAACATAATAAAATAGAGGGATTATACTTCATTTTATAACACTAACACTATAACAGACAAGCATTTGATGCAGTGAAATACTTGAGGAATAATGGTTATGGGAGACAAGAATTGTGTTATATAAGCACGTCAAAGGCCCAAGTAGAACAAAATCCATATCTACAATTTTACAAGTCAAAATTGTTTGGAGGTAGCACAAATGTTGCTAGTTAAAGCAATCAACCCCAAACATATATATAGTATGGTAGGAAAACCAACTTAAATGTGAGTATACTGATCGAATAAAAAGTAGAATTGAAGGTGATCTAGCAAAATATATATGTAGAACCAAAAAAACAATGGTGGTTTTCCATTTTTTTTTTCTTTATGAAATGGTGGGCCCAGATCAATTTAGGACGAGAATAGGCTGAACCAGAAAATTCAGTATGAAACTAACATACAATCATATTCAAGGGTCAGTTAGATGACATGGTTGAAACAAAAAAAATAGCTGGTTCAGGTTCTGCAAATTTTTAAACACCAGTTTTAAGGAAACACAATGTGCCAAACACACAATAGTTCAACATGTCAATAAATAGCCACATAATCAGTGAAAAATATAAATCACAAGAATAACATTTTATAACTCATGCTCTTGCACAATTTTTCTTCCTGAACTGTTGATGGGAAAATATGTCCGGCCAACAGTAGGGGATCTCCCTGGTAGAAAGTCCCAATTAGACTTCGAACCGTTTGGAATAGGGATCCCGTCCGGGGTGTGGGTCCGGCTACTGCTTAAATGACTTTCTCTTCGGTCTCGAAGAACCTGATTGAATTTGCAGACATACACTTATTCACATGGTACAAAATACATGACTGATGTATCAAACTGATATATAACACTGTGCGTAGCAAGGTAATGAACAAAATGCATACGCCCAGGAAGTGTCGTTAGCAACACATCTATGGGGTAATGCATGCAAGATAATCTGACCACTAAAGAAACAGTTCTTTGTGGCAAGGATATCCCTTAAATTTCCGAAAGATGCAACGAAATGCTAATAAAATAGTTCATTAACATTCATTATAGGAACAAATGGTAAACTTGAGCATCATCAAGCACAATCACAGATAGCTATGGAGTACAAATGATACTATTAAGAACACAGCTTCATTAATCATACGATATTCTGAAACTATACGCAGAATACACACAGTTTTGTCACAGCTAAACACATCATCCAACAAAGGGGTTTTAACAAGTATATGAATTACATATGTGCAAGAGTATTGACCCTTCAATTACAATGCAATATTGCTCTTCAGTCCACAAAAGAGAAGCCCTTAACTATGTACCCTGCAGGGGTATTTATAGATTCAAGAAACACCCTTTGGGCTTTCCGACGCTTCGACTTCCCGACGGTTCAGCTGCCTTGCGACCTTGGAAGAACATGCGACCTGCGACCTGCGGAAGTGATTGCGACTTGCGACTTAGGTGCAGGTGCGACTTGCGACCTAGGTGCAGGTGCGACTTGCGACCTGGGGACGGTTGCGACCTGCGACCGAAAGAACTCAGCTATGGAGGTGGTTGTGTGATTGAGAGATCTGGAGCGTCAATATTCTTCCCCTTGAGGAAATATTTCCAGGTCTGGTAATCTGCTGCTATAGGGGAGACTAGAGGGATTTCCTCTTTTAATCGATGCATACATTCCAAGGCATTCGGTATCAGAGTTTCCTTCTTCTGGGAGATCTGGATTGAGAGGGAGGCAAGCTTGGTATAGATTTGTACTGGAGTGACAAGCAACCGACTTAGGTTCTCTTGTGATGCCTCAAATTCTGGTGCAGCAGCAGCTTGTCTCACGGGTTGTAGAAAAGACTGAATTTCCTGATCTACTTGCTCCCAATCTTTAGTTTCGTCCAGTGCCCCTAACGACGGAATGCGATGAAGAGGGTTCATGGAGTCTATACCACTGATCAGGTGATTATATGCAGACATTACTTTGTCCAAATCTTTGGCCAGCTTGTCTTTGGACTGCATCTTCATCCGGATTTGTACTTTGGCGTCTTGTGTGTGACTCCAATCCTTCCTAGGCACATTTTCGGGAGCTTGATGGTACTGCGCTGTCCAGTTTATCATTCTGTCGAAAGCTACCGAGGCCTCCTTGAGCTGCTCATGCTTCTCTTTGGTTTCCGCTCGTGCCTCTGCCAATGGGGCCACTGTTTGTTTTAGGGTGAGAATTTCTCTATATACTTGCCTCATGGTCATTTCCAATACATCACATTCTTTCATGACTGCCAGTGGGACCTCATTGACTTGGGAGGGCTTACTTTGGAGCTGTCGCACTTCACTGTCCAGTACTGATTTCTCCTGTTCCGCTGCTTTTAGCATGTTTTGTAGGGAAATAATCTCCCTGCTCATTCTAGTGACATTCTCCTCCGTGGCCGCGACAAAAGCGGTACCTGCTGATGCTATCATTACAGGGTTAGTCCTTGTATCCAGGACTATGTCCTTTTCAGTGGCGACCGTAGATATGGCGGGATGGCTTTGCGCCAAGGATTTTCTTTTCTCTTGCCATATTTTGAAAGAGAATTGGTCAAATGTCAATCTAGTCAGGTCAAAGACCTCTTCTTCTTGTTCCCCGGGAAAGTCGTCACCAGAGAGGATACTTCTCGTGCCACTCGGAGGAATCTCCAGAGGAGATATGTCGATGTCCTCTATTAGTTCATCCTCTTCATCCTGTCTTTGTCCTTTTCTTTCCTCCTTTTGCCGGCGCTCGGCTTCCGCCTTGTCATGTTCCTCCTTCTTCCTGCGTTCTGTCTCTGCCTCTGCTTCTCTTTCGGCTTTTCTTTTACGCTCTGCTGCGGCAGCTTGGTCTGCCTTCTTTTGACGTTCGGCTTTGTCAAGTTCTTCCTTAAGTGCTTGTTCTGCCGCTGCCTGTGCTTCCTTTTCCTGTTTTTCCTTTTCCTCGACCTGTTTCCTTTTCCGCTCTGTCTTTGCATCTCTTCTACGTTTCTCTTCATCCTCCTTCGTTTTCTTTTCTTCTTCCTTCCTGGCTTGGGCCTCTGCTCCTCTTAGCTGATCCGAGGTGTCAGGTCCTGTACTGGTCCGAGTTTTCTTATCCCTGGAGGAAGAAGAGCCTCCTAGTTTATGGCTCCTGTCTTCTAAATTTTGGTGATCCTCTTCTTCTCGGTCAGAGTCAATACCCGGAGCTAGTTGCCTGTCTGCTTTGTACCAGTTTCTTTTCTCGTCTTTCGCCGGGCGTTCGACATGCTGATAGCTCCATTTAAACTTGGCCCTTTTACAGTGCTCAGGAACTATCTTGACCGGGTCATATGTTCGGTACTCCATATTTCTAAAGTGATAGCCTTTTATCTCTTCCCCTTGAGCCCCTACTTCTCTGAAGTCCTTGACTGTATAAGCACCGATGGTGAGGGGTAGAGCGGGCCAAGGTTTCTTCTTTCCTTTGGAAAGGACATTGGAGAAACCCGAGGTCATCTGGAAACATACCTCCTGCATAAGCACCTTGTCGGTAATAAACCTAGGCAGAGCATGTGGTGCTTTGAATGTGCCAAATACTCGAATGATTGTATATTCAGCAAATGGAAACCAGTGCGCCACCTGGCCTAGTGTCTCCATCGCTCGCCAAGACATGCAAGGGGTGTCTTGGCCAAATAGCTTCCGGTAAAGGGCGGGAATGAATATCTGAGAGATTTGCTCAAAATCTGGCTTGTACCTGGATTCCCAGAATACCTTGGTCTGCAAATGGATTGCTCGGGTTTGTGCGAAGTCCCAGTTATGTGGCCATCCCTCAAAATGGAGCTGGGCACAGACAACATCTAATAGATACGACGCCATAAAAAACTCTGACGGCGTTCCTTCATCTGGGGCTAAAGCTGAAGCCAAATTCGTGTGCATTGAGCCCATTAACATACCAGCCCAGTTGAAATGAGTGCCGTACACCGTTACATATTCCATTATAGTTGCCCATGCAATAGATTGAAGGTGGTGGCAATCCGGGCTTGTCCGTTGAATCTATAGCTTGTGTGACCTGGTTATACCTTTTCTCGAATGACCCTTAGTACTCCTGGTCTTTCTTGACTTTAAATTTGTCCGGTTCCGCCCACCATTTCCTGATTGTATCAACCATAGGTACTTCATTGGCAGAAGCCCATCTCGGGGTGAAGTTTTCCTCTGGTTGGGGCAGCAAGTAGTAGACCTGGGCTTCTGAGCCCTCCAACGTTGTGAAAGCTTTACCTTCGCTATCTCGGATTACGAACCTCTTGGGATCCGTTTTCTGTATGATCCAGTCTAATATTTCTGGGCACAGGAAGATGAATGGATGTGCCCCTGCTAGATGTAATTTGGATCTCTTGACCTTTAGGTATACTTCCCGGTTCGGGAGATCTTCTGGAAACTCATCTTCTGGTATAGCAAACTCGTGGTATACTTCATACCATCTCAGGCTGTCCCCTTTTGGGAAGGTGCAAAGGGTATCTCTGTATATTGGTGGAGGAGATGTTTGCGCGTCTGTGTCTGATTCTTCTTCCACCACCTGCTTGCCTTTCTTTCGGGACACTGGGGGTGCCATGTCGCTAGAGTCAGAGAGGACCGGTATCGTGCCTGTTCCAAATTCACCTGTTGCATTCAGGAAAGAATCCCAGGATGAGAAGGACATGATGAAAAAGAGCTAAATACAGTCTATACATGCAGAATTCAATTAACTGTTCTCTTGGGGTCACAGGGTCGCTGATTTAAAATAAGAACTCATATGCGACCTCGCGACCAGGTCGCAGGGTCGCAGGGTCGCTAACTTTTAAAACAGACGATTGCGCGACTTTGCGACCTTGCGACTAGGTCGCTGGGTCGCAGGTCGCGCAAGGGCCTACCGGGGTTTCCGAACGCGCGAGGCTTTGGGGTTGATTTCTTTCCTAACGGGAAGCATACAAGGCTGGAAGGGGTCCAGGCTGAGGATAGGACGAAGCCATGAGGGGCTGGACAGGAAAATGTGACCCTGGGGTTTATGGTGATAACAGGAGAACAAAAAATCATAAAAAACTCAACAGAAAAACCCCACAGCCTCCCCAGCAGGTATTTAAGACAATGGGGAGGCCAGATTCGGGCAAGAAATGCTCATGAAGGAAACACAGAGAGGAAATAGCAACTTACCCGGGAGAAAACGCGCCAGTCGACCTGTCAGAGCAATTTATAAATTTTCGCTGCAAGTGACAAATGCGACCTAGCGACCTGCGCTTTTAAAAAAGGGTCGCACGTGTGAGCACTTAATGAGGTCGCAAGTTGGTATAGTGCGACCTTGCGACCTGGCGAACCTAAGGTCGCTGGGTCGCAAGGTCGCTGAGTCGCAAATTTCTTTGATTACTCCTCCTTGCGACCTTGCGACCTAGCGACCTTAAGGTCGCGGGGTCGCACAAGTCGCAGGGGTCGCAACCCTTTAATTCCGAACCATGCGACCTTGCGACCTGGCGACCTTAGGGTCGCGGGGTTGCACAGGTCGCAATTGTTTTAAAGTATGGATTTGCGACTTAGCGACTTGCCCTTCAAAACTTCACTTAGCTTTTTTCCTTTTAGTTTCAAAGGGGCTCCAAAAAATTTGAAGTTTGTGTTGTTATTTTTGTATTTTTGGAGGGTGTTGTAGGGGCTACAACAAATGGTGATTCACTGGATGAATTCAGAGTCTCTGCCGATGAATGGTCGATGAGGGAGGAGGGAGGGGCCTAATACTAGCTTGTTCTTTTACCTCAGAGTTTACACCTTCCTTCCTTTGCCACCTCGCATAGTTGCCTGGCCTTTTAGCTTATTGGGTGCAGATCAACTGAATTTTAATTCCTCGCGCTCCAGGACAGGGAGGGTCGGGGAAACCTTGGACAACTGCAGGGTCTGGTACAATTATTTCGTCGTCATGGTGTTGCTCCACTGCCAGCGAACCTCTCGGCTCCGGCGAAGTCACCGCCTAAGGAGTCATGAACGTTGCTCCGCTGCCAGCGAGCCTGGTCAGTACCCCGGCGGAGTCGTTACATCACCTCTCTGCGCAGGAAGCCTTTCTCAATCCTTTAACCATATTTTTGTGCATTTGCACTTATTTGAGAATGTACCTGTGGCACTTATTTAGATGGGTATATTTTGCCTGGGCGGATGAGGGATCCCGACTTATTTTTCTTGCAGAGAGGTTGCTCCTGGTCTTTATATGAGGACTTGGGTTTTTCCCGAATGACCTGGAATTATCTTGAGTTAGCCCTGTTCCCTCATGATCCGGTTGCTGCTATGTAAGACCTTTTCTGCCTGCACCTTTCAGAGCCGCTAGGTGGTTCCTTATGCTTGAAGACTCCAGTAAGGCCGTGCACTATCCCTTGGTGCCCATCACAAGCAAGTTTTGACTGCCCCGTGTTTTGCGGGAAAGGCCTTTCATCAGCATAGAACCTATCAAGGAGTGAGCCATTTGCGGGTAGCTTAGACAAGGTCTTCCTTATAGATTTAGAGAAAGAATTTATTTATTTATTTATTTATTTTTTTTTTTTTTTAAACATTGACAAGAAGAACAAAAACACGACTTTTATAATACATGGGCAGAAACATCCCTTTGAGGGCTACTCAGTTAAAATAATGTTTGAGGTCATGCCCGTTTACCAGGAGGACCTCGACTTTTCCTTCCAGAGTTTGCAATCGGAATGTATGGGGACCCACCTTTTCTTTAACCTGAAAGGGACCTATCCATAGTGCTTGAAATTTGGCATGTTTCCCTTTTTCTTCGTGAGCTTTATCCCACTTTAGGACAAGATCTCCTAATTCAAATTTTTTATCTCCTGCAGACTTTTTATCGAACCATTTCTTGATTCGACTCTGGTGGATGGCGAATTTTTCCCGGGTTTTCTGCCTTTCCTCTTCTAACTTCAGCAGGGTGTCAATGCGGGTTTGTAAGGCGGGGTAAGGGGTACCATGACACTCTTGAGATAAATGCAGAGTGGGAAGAGATAAATTGGGCGGGAGGACAGCTTCTTTCCCATACACGAGAAAATATGGTGAGGTGCCTATTGAGGACTTAGGGGTGACGCGATCAGCCCAGAGTGCATTTTGGAGGGCATTGTGCCAGTTGCGTTGGTGAGACAGAAGGGTCTTTTTAATGATGCGAATCAGATTTTTATTTGTTGATTCCGCTAGACCATTTCCTTGGGGATAGTACTTTGCAGAGTGTTTAAGAACAATGCCATTTTCCAAAGCAAAATCATATAATTTAAAAGATGAAAAATACGTTGCATTATCAAAAACCAAGGAAGTTGGAATGCCAAACCTGGTAATGATGGAATGAGTGACAAATTGCATTACCTCCTGATCGTTGATTTGGCGTAATGGTATTGCCTCAACCCACCTGGTGGAATAATCAGTAGCCGTTAGGATGTACCGGTGTTGCTTAGAAGACTGCGGTAAGATCTCACCAATGACGTCCAGACCCCATTGTTGGAATGGTTCTTCTACTGCTACTGACAACAAAGGGGCGGCGGGACGCACTTCTTGGTTTGCGAATTTCTGGCATTGAATGCATTTCCGAACATATGCATGGGCATCTCTGAAAAGGGTTGGCCAATAATAACCTGCTCGCATTATTTTATGGGCAGTGGTATCCTCGACAAAATGACCTCCTACTTGTCCATCGTGCAACTCGGTTAAGATTTTCTGAGCTTCATCATGTTCCAGGCAGCGTAACATGACCCCATCGGAATGTTTCTTGAAAAGCTTCCCTTGGATCATCTGGTAAGACGCAGCTTTGAGTCTGATTGCACGTTTCTGCCGGGCATTTAGAGCTGGGTCCAACACACCGTGTGCCAAATATCCTGAAATATCTGAGTACCAAGAAGGGTTCCTTATCTGAGGCATGACGTCAGTTTGGTACATATCAATTTCTTGCTCCCAATTATCTTCTTCAATCTGGTGGGAACTTGCGGCCTCTGCAGCCATTTGGCACAGACCTTGCCCTTTAACTGTGCGTGCTGGCTTAAACTCTAAGTCATACTCTTGCATACATGCAACCAAGTTCCCTCGTCTCTCGCCCAACTCCTGCTGCATGAACAGTGAGCGAACAGCTGGGTGGGGAACGTAAACTGTGACATGGTTTTTAAAGATGTACGGTCTGAAATGTTTGACCGCTTTATATACCGCATAGGCCTGTTTTTCGATTTCAGGATAATTTAATTCAGCTCCCTGCAAACCAGTGCTCATGAATGAAATGGGGCGCTCGTCATTATTTCTGTCCTTTTGTGTGAGTACAGCTGCTAGGGCAGAATCCGAAGCGAAAGTATACAAGCTAAAATCTCTACCGAAATCCAGGCTCTGGAGGGAAGGTGCTTCAGCTATAGCTTTCTTGATCTGGTCGAAAGCTTCCTTTTCGGGCTGATTCCATTTGAAGGTAGCATTTTTCTTAATCATTCCCTGTAGTGGCTTAACTATCTGGGCGAAATCTGATATAAACTTACATACAAAATTGATCTTACCCAAAAAGGAATGCATTGCTTTCTTACTATTGGGGGGAGGAATCTGAGCAATGGCTTTCGCACGTTCCGGATCAACGACAATGCCTTGCTTAGTTATGATATGACCCAGCAGATTTCCTTCTGCTACAACAAAAATGCTCTTCTTTGGGTTGAGCGAGATACCGTATTTTCTGCACCTTTCGAAGATCTGTCTGAGGTGACACAAATGATCCCCCCGATGTTTAGAAAACACAGTAACGCCATCCAAGTAGACCACCACACTCTGGCCTATCAGACCCCTGAATGCTATAGCCATAGCTCTTTGGAAAGTTGCTCCTGCGTTGATTAATCCAAAGGGCATACACCTGAATGCGAAGGTTCCCCACTTAGTCCGAAAGGTAGTCTTTAACCTATCTGGTTCAGCAACCAGTACTTGATTGTAGCCAGAGAATCCGTCCAACAAAGAGAACATTTCTGACCCGGACACTGCTTGTAATATTTGCTCCATAGGGGGCACCGGGTAATTATCCTTATTCGAGGCCCGGTTTAAGTTTCGAAAATCCACACATAAGCGGATTTCACCTGACTTTTTCCGTACCGGAACCAAATTGGACACCCAGGTGGAATGGCGAACTTTAAAGATAATGCGTGCATCTAAAAGTTTTTTGAGTTCCTTCAGAATCAATGGTTCCATCGTAGGATGTACTTTCCTGAGCTTTTGTTGGAAAGGTTTTATATTTTCTTTGATGGGTATCACATGTTGTATGATTCAAGTATCGTATGTGCGTAAGTCCTCATATGTCCAAGCGAACGCGTCACGATATTTGCGGAATAGCTGAGTGAAATCCTGAGCCTCTTGGGGGGTACAGTCCTTCCCAAGGCTGACGAATTTAGGATTATCCTCTGATCCCAAGTTCACTTGTCGATGGGGTAAGATAGAGCTCTGCACTTTGGCTTTTGGGGGCCCACGGAAACGATTTTGCAGATCGAAAAGCTTCTCAAGTGATACCACCCCTTTAGGCATGGGGTTTCCTTTGACTTGCTCGTACTCCTTTTGCATAGCTTGGTCGTGCTCATCTTCATCTATAGCAGCGTCTTTGAATATCTTTGAGTTACACATAAAATCCAGCACCTGTTGATCATCATCGAAAACGCGCAAATTAGTGATATTGTCTGGCACGGAGGGTTTATATATAACTTCAATAGAAAAACCATCCCTCAGAGGGGTCAATCTGGCAGCAGCATTAGCCAGAGTATCTGCCGCTGCATTGTGCATTCTAAGAACAGATTTGATTCCAAAAGCGTCAAAAGCAGAAATTAATCGCCATACCTTTTGCTGATACGCCTTTAAATGTGGAGACAAACAGTGAATAGTATTGCGTACCTGCCGAGTGATAATCTCGGAGTCTCCAATGACCTGTAAGCATTTTACCTTCAAATCCAGCGCCTTTTTAAGCCCAAGGATCAAAGCCTCATACTCAGTAGTGTTGTTGGTGCATTGGAACTCCAGCCGACAGGAGATTAAGAATTTTTTCTTGCGAGGATCAAGCAAGACCCAGCCAGCACCAGAACCATTGAGATTTTTGGAACCGTCGTAATACAAGGTCCATATGTCACTTTCCGGGCCCTTGGGGGTAGTGGATTGCGGAGGAATTTCGGCTTGGTGTAAGACAGTTTGGGCTTGCTCTTCTGCGACGAGTGCCAATTCAGATTGGACCTCGAGGCCTACTGAAGATTGAGGAGGTCGGTAACATCCAAAAATGGCCTCCAGGAAACACATACCAAGTTCCTCCTGGGCAAAGCTGATGGGTTCATTTGTGGCATCTAAATCAGTTACAGTGTGTTTCATGTACGGTTCGCTTTCGACCCTGATTTGGTTATTTCTCCCCTTGTAAGGAAGCCATAAGTGGGACCAATCTGTGGCAAAGTATCCTTGCAACTTGCTAGACCAGTCTCTGCTAAGTAGTAGACCATAGGCTTCAGGTATGTCAACAACCACAATATCGATGCATTGATGGACTCTAGAGTCAGATGAAAGGCGGATGATGACATTGTTTAATTCTCCAACGGCTGGTACCTGCGATCTGTCAAGTTGAATGATTTTTGCGTCGGTTTTCTCTGGGCGGGTGTTGAGTTTCTTACAGACAGATAGAGGCATGACGTTCGTGGATGCACCGGAGTCAACAACACAATTGTGAACGTTGAAGTTAAAAATCTCAAAAGACAAAAGGAAGGGAGGGGTGGATCCTCTCGAATTCGTGTTGACAACATTCACTATAGATTGGATATCTGGACTGGTTTGTGCAGATGTGTTGCTGACAGTTTTCGTATTTGGGTTGTGGGCGAAAGCTTTTAGAATAAGCTCCTTTTGATTCATGATGTGGGCCAGCTCGTAGAGTGAGATATTAGCTCTGGTCTTTTTCATGTCCTCCACGATGTTGTAGCTAGTATCAATTTGGGGACTAGGTTCGGTAGTGGTTTTCGGGGATTCTACCGGGAGCTTGCTCTTTTGACTTGCTTTGCTATTACTATTTGTGGGCTTCTCCGGCGTAGCTTGTCCTTCGTTTCCAGGGGGAAGAATTTTCCTCAGAAAAGCCCTTTTCTTGTCTTCATATGATTGTTCGGGGACAGGTCCTTTGCTTCTAAGACTATAATTTCGAATGGGTTGAGCCTTGGGACTGCCTGCCATGTTGATATCAATGGGAAGAAGACTTCCCCCCCCCCCCCGCGGATTATATCAAAAGTTAGGACAGAGGCCCCTGGTTCCCCATCTAGGAGCGAACCTTCATCTTGATCAGAGACATCATCCTCTGTCTGATTTCCTAGGGTTTGGTCACCCAACAGTTGGTTAACCACCGCGGTCATGCTGCCAATCCATTGCGGGCACGTTTTTTCGGAGTGGGCAGCTTGGTGAAAAGAGCAAAAATTATCTTTCCCTATCTCTTCCACGTTGAGAGCGGCGCTGGAGTTTGACGGAGGTCTGCTGGTGTTGGGATTACTTTTTCTGAAAAAGGGTTTTTGGGGTTTAGTAGTAGTTGAGGTTTCAATTCCCTTTCTCTTTAAGTCAGAGACCTCATTCGTTAGTAGTTTGAGGGTCTTGGCCATACTCTCGAAATCCAAAATTTATTTCTCTCTATTAGGGGTGGAAGAGTGGCCCCTTTTAGCAATTGGTTTGTGATCATCCTTTCCTTCGTGGTCCATGACTCCTATCGACAACATGTCCTTCTCTACAGCGAGAGCAGCAGCGTAATTTGCTGTAAGGGTAGCGCGGGCTTCACGTTTGACGAAAACGGCGATATCCCTAGGGAGAGCTTTAGTATAGTAGTCGATGGTGATAGAGTCGTCCAATGCTAATTTTGGGGGAAATTTTTGTAATATTGTAGCGAAGCGTTGGTTAAAGTCTTTAACATTCTCTTTTCTATGACACTTGATGGTGCTTAACTCTGTGAGGAGCATAGAGGGTGTTTTATCTTCTGCAAACTTTTGCAGGAACACGCGACGGAACTGGTCCCATGATGTAATAGAAGCACTGGGTAGGGAACGATACCAGGTGGCTGCATGATTTTCAAGAGTGTGTGGGAACAGTCGACATGCGACATCATCAGACTGAACTCTCATGATTTGTAGAGACGGATAGAAACTACTAATATGATCTTCCGCTGATGTGCCTTTCTCAGGATCGAACTTAGGAAGATGCTTCTCCGGGTGTCTAGGCATATCATGGAGAGGACCTAAAAGAGCCAATGGGGATTGAGCCATCCAGGCTAGTGGCTGCACCCTCCTGGGGTGCTGATGATATCGAGTTTCTGCCTCGGACTCACTTCCCGTCCCCGACACTGATGCTCCTTCATGATGGCGATAGTGTTCATCTCGGTGTCTTTCACGGTTATTCACGTTCCTAAGATACTCCCGGTTGCAGGGAGGGGGCCTATTTTGGTTTTGGTGGTGATGATGGTTAGCGTGGTGTCTCTGGCCGTGAACCATATCTCCCCTACCTCCACGTCCGTGACCCCTGTTGACCCCACCCTCATTTCTTGGAGGCCTATTTCCTTCCCCTGCATTTCGTTGGGCTGTGTTATCTTCTCTTTCATTTCTTCGACCCCCCTCTCCTTCTGCTCGCGGGGAATACACTTGGTTGTTGTTCCACTGATGTAAGCCAGGCTGAGGTTCGAGGAAAGGTTCAGTATCAGGGAAGCCTTCACTATCTTGGACAACGGGGTCATTTTCCTGGACAGCTCGCCCGAGGTCTTCAATCATGGTGTTCACAAGTTCAGGTATGGTGCTGACCAGCACACCATTACGAGTGATGTTCTCAGCTGGGGTCCTAGTGTGGGCTAGAAAATCCATGATTGGGGCATATCGTAAATCCCTGACGAGATTACGGGCAACTGGGCGTAAGGATCTCAATTGTTCGTTAGTGATTTCAATCGGGTTCTTCGAGACCGAAGAGAAAGTCATTTAAGCGGTAGCCGGACCCACACCCCATACGGGATCCCTATTCCAAATGGTTCGAAGTCTAATTGGGACTTTCTACCGGGGAGATCCCCTACTGTTGGCCGGACATATTTTCCCGTCAACAGATTTCTAAAGTGATAACCTTTTATCTCTTCCCCTTGAGCCCCTACTTCTCTGAAGTCCTTGACTGTATAAGCACCGATGGTGAGGGGCAGAGTGGGCCAAGGTTTCTTCTTTCCTTTGGAAAGGACATTGGAGAAACCCGAGGTCATTTGGAAACATACCTCCTGCATAAGCACCTTGTCGGTAATAAACCTAGGCAGAGCATGTGGTGCTTTGAATGTGCCAAATACTCGAATGATTGTATATTCAGCGAATGGAAACCAGTGCGCCACCTGGCCTAGTGTCTCCATCGCTCGCCAAGACATGCAAGGGGTGTCTTGGCCAAATAGCTTCCGGTAAAGGGTGGGAATGAATATCTGAGAGATTTTCTCAATATCTGGCTTGTACCTGGATTCCCAGAAAACCTTGGTCTGCAAATGGATTGCTCGGGTCTGTGCGGAGTCCCAGTTATGTGGCCATCCCTTGAAATGCAGCTGGGCACAAACAGCATCTAATAGATACGAAGCCATATAAAACTCTGACGGCGTTCCTTCATCTGGGGCTAAAGCCGAAGCCAAATTCGTTTGCATTGAGCCCATTAAGATACCAGCCCAGTTGAAACGAGTGCCGTGCACCGTTACATATTCCATTATAGTTGCCCATGCGCCGTTGAAGGTGGTGGCATCCGGACTTCCGTACAATCTGCAAAGCATGGCGGCCACTAGTTTATACACTTTCCTCAGACCGGCCACCGGGTACTCCTGGTCTTTCTTGACTTTAAATTTGTCCGGTTCCGCCCACCATTTCCTGATTGTATCAACCACAGGTACTTCATTGGCAGAAGCCCATCTCGGGGTAAAGTTTTTCTTTGGTTGGGGCAGCGAGTAGTAGACCTGGGCTTCTGAGCCTTCCAACGTTGCGAAATCTTTACCTCTGCTATCTCAGATTACGAACCTCTTGGGATCCGTTTTCTGTATGATCCAGTATAATATTTCTGGGCACGGGAAAATGGCTGGATGTGCCCCTGCTAGATGTAATTCGGATCTCTTGACCTTAAGGTACACTTCCCGGTCCGGGAGATCTTCTGGAAACTCATCTTCTGGTATAACGAACTCGTTGTATACTTCATACCATCTCAGGCTGTCCCCTTTTGCGAAGGTGCAAAGGGTATCTCTGTATATTGGTGGAGGAGATGTTTGCGCGTCTGTGTCTGATTCTTCTTCCACCACCTGCTTGCCTTTCTTTCGGGACACTGGGGGTGCCATGTCGCTAGAGTCAGAGAGGACCGGTATCGTGCTTGTTCCAAATTCACCTGTTGCATTCAGGAAAGAATCCTAGGATGAGAAGGACATGATGACAAAGAGCTAAATACAGTCTATACATGCAGAATTCAATTAACTGTTCTCTTGGGGTCGCAGGGTCGCTGATTTAAAAGAAGAACTCATATGCGACCTCGCGACCTCGCGACCAGGTCGCAGGGTCGCAGGGTCGCTAACTTTTAAAAGAGACGATTGCGCGACTTTGCAACCTTGCGACTAGGTCGCTGGGTCGCAGGTCGCGCAAGGGCCTGCCGGGGTTTCTGAACGCGCGAGGCTTTGGGGTTGATTTATTTCCTAACGGGAAGCATACAAGGCTGGAAGGGGTCCAGGCTGAGGATAGGACGAAGCCATGAGGGGCTGGACAGGAAAATGTGACACTGGGGTTTATGGTGATAACAGGAGAACAAAAAATCATAAAAAACTCAACAGAAAAACCCCACAGCCTCCCCAGCAGGTATTTAAGACAATGGGGAGGCCAGATTCGGGCAAGAAATGCTCATGAAGGAAACATAGAGAGGAAATAGCAACTTACCCGGGAGAAAACGTGCCAGTCGACTTGTCAGAGCAATTTCTAAATTTTCGCTGCAAGTGACAAATGCGACCTAGCGACCTGCCCTTTTAAAAAAGGGTCGCACGTGTGAGCACTTAATGAGGTCGCAAGTTGGTATAGTGCGACCTTGCGACCTGGCGACCCTAAGGTCGCTGGGTCGCAAGGTCGCTGAGTCGCAAATTTCTTTAATTACTCCTCCTTGCGACCTTGCGACCTAGCGACCTTAAGGTCGCGGGGTCGCACAGGTCGCAAGGGTCGCAATTGTTTTAAAGTATGGATTTGCGACTTAGCGACTTGCCCTTCAAAACTTCACTTAGCTTTTTTCCTTTTAGTTTCAAAGGGGCTCCAAAAATTTTGAAGTGTGTGTTGTTATTTTTGTATTTTTGGAGGGTGTTGTAGGGGCTACAATATGAACCAATCATACAATTTTATAAGCTATTTATATTTCAAACAAATTAGAGTATGTCCTTTACAAAATATTTGATATAAAACATTAGGATACGGAAATAACTCTGAATGCAAGAGTTTGTTTTTGTTTTTGTTTTTCCCTTTTTTTGGGCTTTTTTGATGCCTTTTTCTCCCCTTCATGTTTTTCAGCACTGGTCAATGAACCTAAATTGAGGTGCAGAAAAACATCAGTATATATTTTTTCACACAGTGCATCAATCCTAAGCGCGGTAGGGGCAGAAGCTCTGTAATAGTGCTATTTTTACATTTATTTATTGTCCAAATCCCATTAGCGAGGCATTTTTCATATTCTATGTTGTTTCTGAGTTTATTTTGTCACCTTTGCAGTATATTTTCGACTCTTTAGGAGGAAAACCCTTGAGCAAAGCCGATGAGCTCGAAAAAATGGCATGAGGGAGCCAATTTTGAGTATACCTCTCACCCTAAGAAGTAGAAACTTCAAGACCAACTTCGGGTATTTCAAGAAATAACTCTGAATGCATATCCAAATGCACGAGTTTGCTTATTTTTTGCCTTTTTTTGGGCTTTTTTGATGCCCTTTTTCTTCCCTTTATGTTTTTTAGCATTGGTCAATGAACCTAAATTGAGGTGCAGAAAAACATCGTTATAGATTTTTTCACAGAGCATCAATCCTGAGCGCGAAAGCTCTGTAATAGTGCTATTTATTCATTTATTTATTGTCCAAATCCCATTGGCGAGGCATTTTTCATATTCTATGCTGTTTCTGAGTTTATTTCGTCGCCTTTGCAGTACATTTTCGACTCTTTAGGAGGAAAACCCCTGAGCAAAGCCGATGAGCTTGAAAAGACAGTTTGAGGTAGTCAATTTTGATCAGGTCTCTCACCCTGAGAAGCAGAAACTTCAAGACCGGCTTCGGGATTTCAAGAAATAACTCTAAATGCATATCCGAATGCATGAGTTTGCTTATTTTTTGCCTTTTTTGGGCTTTTTTGATGCCCTTTTTCTTCCCTTTATGTTTTTCAGCACTGGTCAATGAACCTAAATTGAGGTGCATGAAAACATTGTTATAGATTTTTTCACAGAGCATCAATCCTAAGCGCGAAAGAGCACGAAAGCTCTGTAATAATGCTATTTATTCGTTTATTTATTGTACAAATCCCATTGGCGGGGAATTTTTCATATTCTATGTTGTTTCTGAATTTATTTCGTCGCCTTTGCAATATCATTTCGACTCTTTAGGAGGAAAACCCCCGAGCAAAGCCGATGAGCTCGAAAAAATGGTCTGAGGAAACCAATTCTAGTCAGGCCTCTCACCCTGAGAAGCAAAAACTTCAAGACCGACTTCAAGTATTTCAAGAAATAACTCTGAATGCATATTTGAATGAATGAGTTTGCTTAATTTTTTCCTTTTTAAAGGTTTTTTATGCCTTTTTATCCCCTTTATGTTTTTCATCACTGGTCAATGAACCTAAATTGAGGTGCAAAAAAACATCGTTATAGTATTATAGATGATAGCATGCAAATTGCATGCCCAGATTGCACACACAAAATTTTTGGTATCCCGATCACCCTTTATGTGTGATTAAGTATGTTGAGCCCTATGGATTTTGCAAAAGGGCGAAACTTCTCCGAGGAGAATAAATAGCACTAGATTGAAATGAAAAGGATCAACAAAAGATATGATGAAAATTTGGCAGCACAAGTGCTGCCTGAATCATCTTCAACCTAATCAACCATAGAGGAACACAGAAATTCATTTATTCATCCATTTATTTAGATCAGCATTAGTTTTTTTAACTATCCTCTAATTTTTTCTCCACTAGAAGATGGATTAAATTGACTGATTTTCCCGTTGTAAACATTTTTTCCTTTATGATTGAATAAAGTGACGACAAGGGTTTTTTGCCTATGGAAATTTATTTATTGTAAATCCAACTGAACATTGTTTTCTTTTTCAATTTCGCTTTCCATGTAGTCAACACTGATGACCTTCACTTCGAAAAAATGGATAGAAACATAGAGAATGCACTCCTTTTACAGTGTGATGATGAGTGTAGTATTGGGAGATGCCATGTAATTTGATAGCATATAGGCTAAACCGTACTAGGCATGTAATTTCTAATTCTCATTCTTAAATGTATGTAGGATGTTCTGGTTGCAAAAAATTGAAATATTGTGTCTGCCATAGCCAATCTGTGAATCTATTTTATTCATGGTGAATGCGCTATAATTTGAGATTTTCAGGATCTACAATTTCTTAGTGATGAATGTACTGCAATCTAGCACGATCTGGTTGCAAAAAGTTGCAATATTTCCTAGGAAATTTGGCAAAATCTGGTTGCAAAAAGTTGCAATCTTTCCCAGGAAATTTGGCAAAATATGGTTGCAAAAAGTTGCAATCTTTCCCAGGAAATTTGGCAAAAATGTGTATGTGTAACATTGATATTTTAGGACAAGAATAGGCTGAAATAGAAATTTCAGTATGAAACTAACATACAGTCCTATTCAAGGGCCAGTCAGATGACAAGGTTGAAACATAAAAAAATAGTTGGTTCAGGTTCTGCAAATTTTTAAACACCGGTTTTAAGGAAACATAATGTGCCAAACACACAATATTTCAACATGTCAATAAATAGCCACAAAATCAGTGAAAAATATAAATCACAAGTATAACATTTTATAACTCATGCTCTTGCATAATTTGTATTCCTGAACCAATCATACAATTTTATAAGTTATTTATATTTCAAACAAATTAGAGTATGTCCTTTACAAAATATTAGATATAAAACATTACGATACAGATTGGAGAGCTACAATAACCAGCATGTTATCATTTGTATAGGACTAAATTCTTATTTAAGTTTAAACCAAAGAAGACTATTTAAAAAAAAAAGGTGACAAAAAAATCACACATCTTTTGTTATCCAAAGCAGCTAAAAATGTGGAGATAACATTAGAAATAAAATTTCTGATACTTCTACACAACACAGATTCAATAAGTCAACAAAATTTTTCAGAGGTAAAAAACCTGCCCATTTAAAGTTAGAGATGTAGATGTAGATGTAGCGTATCTTATTTCATAGAAGACAACTTTACAAGAAGGCTTAAGTAGTATTCTTTTAACTCCTTTTGGAACTTCAAACCTATCTCTTTCTGCAACACCATATACAATATTATTTCTAAGGTAATTGCAACAAGGCCCAAAACCAACTCTCAAATATCTTGTCCTCTAAAATGTTTAATCTCCTCTCAAGTAGGCAAGTTCATGATGCAGTGAATATAGCCCCAAGGTATCTTCACTCTACTAAGATAAAGAGATTGATTTCCATGGCGATTATATAGGAATTAAATAGAAAGGACGAGTTGTATTTAAGACTCGTTCTCATCTATACAACTTTGAATCGTGGAAATTCCATAGGTGTTGCAAATAGGAGTGAAATCATTATAATACCTCTTGATTGCACCCAGTATTTTACTGAAAATCCCCCTCACAACAACCTTTTTTACACTCTCCTTGGCAATCATGGTGCCCACTCTTGCATGCTTCCCAATGTCTTTGAGAAAATCCATCAGCTTGAATTCTTTCCACCAATCATAATTATTTATCACTATAGCGTAAGAATGATGAGACCCTAAATTTCCATCATGGGTATCATTCTTCTTCCCTAATATCTGCTATAGAATCACCCTAAAGCAACCAGAATTCCTACTAATAGTCTCTTTGTATAGTACAGTCCATTCAGAGCTTTTCCCACAGAGGTCCCCAACCCTAGAAGTGGCTCCCCCAACTAAAGCTACGGGCACATGGCCACATTTTTGAAACCATCACAATACAATAATACCAAGCAAGTTTCCCAAATGAAAAATATTTGCAGTTGGATCAAAACCACTGAATGGTCAATCAATGGACCCTTAAATTTCTTTTGTGATAAATTAGCTCTTTTTAGTTTAAAAATACTTTGTATTCTTAAAATTAAAAGCAAGACAATTTCATATTGTCAAAAATCACCCTATTACAATGAAGCCAAAGGGTTGATCACTTCCTCATCTTTTCCAACCATCCTTGTAACCACCTTGAAAAACTATGGGATCCAAAAAAGGATGGACACATGTAAATAACAAAAATATCTGACCAAATCTTTGCTGTAAATGGACATTTGATAAACCTTAAATTTATTTTGTTTTTCTCTGGACGTTTCAGACTATATTAGCTTGGTCCATCCATCTTCAGGTGTATTTTCACATGGGAAAGACAATAATTTTTTTATAAATTTAGGTTTTTCTCCAAAATAAACATTTTTTATCCCGTTCCAGGTTGTCTCTCATTCCACCAACTCTGTTTTCTCTGATGTCTGGGTGGGATGGCCACATGTTCTCTAAGAAAAAGGAAGCA
Organism: Pinus albicaulis; assembly: GCA_034641835.2. Taxonomy (NCBI): domain Eukaryota; kingdom Viridiplantae; phylum Streptophyta; class Pinopsida; order Pinales; family Pinaceae; genus Pinus; species Pinus albicaulis. Next base: position 1,706,416,078 of record CM076584.1, on the reverse strand, counting down.
TTATGTAGGTTTTCATTTTTCAGAAATATTTAAAAGTATTAGCCAATGATTTGAATTAGCTCCTTTAAGAGCAAAACACCGATTGGTAAAACACTAGAAACGGTACCCTTTACCAGGCGTCTATCCAAACTCTATGCTATGATTTGCTGTTTACTTCTTCTGTTATTCTTGGTGAACTGTCCTTGTGATATAGATGTTTGGAAGGTTTATATGATTAACAAATCTTGAGATTTCTCACTTGCTTGGTCTAGACTCTTCTGATTGCCTTTCTATTATTCCTGATTAACAACTTTGTATCTAGATAACGCCTATCAAAACTGTACATTTGAAACTATTCCCTTTGGGCATAACTGTTGTGAGAATTATGGATAGGGTGGAAGACACCGACGAGAAATGGCTAGGAAGCTACCATCCACCCTCCACTCCAGTCACTGCTTTACATCTTGACCTCTTGGGATCCCTGTTAACACTGGAAAATCATACAACATAAGATGACATTAATTAATGTTAGGACAAAGGATTGACAGGGTAGGAAGAGATTACATAATCTGGAAAGTATTTAAAATCTCTAAGGTTCGAGGAAAATGAATTTTGAACTAGTCCTAAAATGCTATTTGTGCGCATAATCCTTCGAGAAGAGTACCTTTTGCACGCCTTTTGGCCCGATATGTGCGCATTCCTGAGAGGTGAAATGTCACTATCCAGGACCACACAAAGCAAAGGGAAAGTCACTCCTTACTTGAAGCTGCCTAAGGACAGCCACCAATGCTTCCTTAGGCACTATGTGAGCACACAAAGGAATCATGCCCCTCGCTTGGGTCACCATCCATAATGTACCAAGGGAGGGAAGGAGGATTTGAAATCTTCTATATAAGACCACCATGAGATGAAGAATTGGTGATCACATCATTATGTTGGCTAGAATTTCCCATGAAATACCAGTAGTGTGTGACCTGGAGCTGAAGATAAAGGGGACTCAATTGTTGGCCATCCAACAATTTCAGTCCAGCACAGTAGAGAGAGAGGGAGACTACACTGAGGCAAGCTTGGGATAAAAACATCCTTGCATCGGGACCTAGAACCATTTTCTAGGGGAAATTTGGAAAGAGGGTAAAGTTTCACTCTTCTTGATACCAAACGCTCAATAAGAGGGGCCTAAGCTACCGTTTGCATTATTTTTGTCGTTTGACCCTTTTCAAGAGCTTATGTTTATTTGTTTTTAGTTTTAGTTTAATTTTAGTTTACATTTGCATGTTTTTCCTCTACATAGTATGCTTATGGACTCCACTTCTTTCTGCTTGTTACCAATAACTTAACGTGGTAAACCACACCCCTTAAGTTGGTGTGATTTCGTACATACATGCACCAAACACACTACAACAGGATTGGTGACTCCACTAACGTTTTATTACTAAGTTTATGTGGTTGTGCCTTCTTTTTGCATAGACCTCTATCTATGCTGTGGAGTGGAGCTGAATTTTCCCTGATTTCTCTTGTAGTCCCTAGTTCATCCCAAGTGACAGATAGAGCAGCTCCTAAAATTTTTACTTGTAGGAATTTGTGCACGTTTTTTCCTCAAAGACGCATAGGGCGTGCGTTCAGGGCTGACCCGCGCGCATAAAGCGTACATGTTTCAGCCTTTTGCACACAAATTACAGAATGAGAATTTTCTCCCTAATTTCTGTTTGTTCCTGCTTGTAAGATGCTTGAAAACCCCTAATACAACTTCCAAAACTGGTTGTGGTACCCCGCACTTGTTAAAGCTCACTCTTAGCTGCTTTTTGTAGGCTTAGTGTCAGTTTTACTTCAAGTTGATTTTTGCAAAGTTTACACATAGTTTAAGTAGGGGGGAAAATAACTTGCATTCCGAAAAAAAATTATGTTTTGCAAATTTTTGTACTTACACACCTAGATAACTAGCCCAAGTAAGTGGCCCAAGACCATGCATGCATAGCTAGTTTTCTTTTTCTTAGTGTAGAAGTTTTTAGTTTAGTTCAATTTTTACACTAGGAATTACGGGACTAGGATTGAATTGTTTTTAGAAGAGAAAGTAATATCTGCTACCTTTGCACCCTCCAGTGATCCTAGGTAAGCATATGAATGCTCCTTATTCAAAATTCTCCATCTCCCTATAGTTGGTCACATAGATTAACTAGGAAAACTTGAAAGCGGCCCATTATCCGCACATGTTTTTCATTTGTGCCAGGAACAATACAACATAGTTTAAATAGGGGACTTCGTAAAGGATCATCGATATCCACACGTTCAAACTATGTGCTTGTCCACTTTGTGCTCACACACACTCACCCACTAAGTGAAGCAAAGACACCTAAAAAATAACTTAACCAAACTCACTAAATTCTCCCCACAAGGGCCACAAAAGAATTTATAGCTTAAGTTAGGATCAAGGGGGCAGGCATCCAATAAGCTGCCTTGATCATACTTCATACTGAAACATATAAATTGTGTATTTAGGAAGCTTCAAATCCACCTATCATCCCACGACAAAGAAAACCCGAGCGCGACAGAGACCAGTTTCAGAGGGGGTTAGGCTTAGGCGCAGTGCGTGCGGTATCAGTTGGGGCTACCTGACCAGGCTGATACTCGGTACTGTTCGCTGACTACCAAGAAGCCCAAGACTCAAATGCTCACCTATCAGGAACAAAGAGTAGTGTAGAATCTCACACTATCTACTCTGCTAGTTCAGTGATACCATGCACCATCTACACTTGCCAAAATCACACACCAGAGGTATGCTCGCTAATGAAAACATTCAGGCACCTCTATGGTAGGCACAATTTCCACCTACTGGAAATCGACCATCCTAGCGGGGAACCCAACCTTACTCTCATACAGAATCCTATCACAAATATTCTTCCCCTGCCAAACGTCAATGACACAATCCACCATATATGATTTGTATCATCGCATATTGGCGATACGATTGTTGCCGTCCCTTCGTCCTAGGATTTTCATGTCATTCCTGTCACAAAAGGCCAAAGTACCTTGCACTTTTGCATTGATTTCCACAATTTTCACGTCGCCATTGAACTCCTCGATGACACCCAACCTCTAGAACAACAATTAGAGCTCGTCGACGAAAGTTGATGACAGTCGTTGCAACAAAATGAGGCCCATAAGAAAAGGGTAAAGGCATCGTTCTACCGCCACATCACCCCTTGCTCATTCACTGAGGTTGAATTAGTCCTCCGCTATGATGTCGCGAAAGAAGCCTTAAGGCCAGGAAAGTTTGAAACCTTGTGGAAAGGACCCTATATCATCAAACATTTCCCCCGACAGGGAGCATACATCTTGACGGAACTGGACGGGACATGGGTCAGCAACCCCGTCAACGACCTTTACCTCAAAAATTTTCACCCATAGGGGCCAAAATGGCCCTGCCCCTAGAGTGAAAGTACATAAAGAGTTAACCATTGAAATTTTTTGAACAAAGAATTATTAAACACAGTGCCACCATGGATCACCAACCTGAACCCTATTTCGGATTTGTTGATGGAGCATCATGATGCTCTCAAAGTTAGCTGCAACAACCTGGGTCATCTACCACCCTGATCGATCACCACTCTGTTCAAACGGTGTCTACATCGGTTCAACAACAAATAATCCGGCAGAATATGATGCCGTTATCGGACTTATGAGCGACGCCCTGCATCAGGGCACACAAAATATGCATATATCTACCTTTATTCCTAGTTAGTAGTGAGATGAGATACACATCTGTTTAGAAAATATTTGCGCGCAAAAACATTAAGCAGGCAATTTGACTACATCACATTTACACATGTACTAAGGAGTCAAAACCAAACAGCTGATCACTAACAATATCTTAAACTGAAATGCATCTTGAATAAACCATCATACATAAAAACCAAAAATACATATATCCATTAGCATAACATCATACATAAAACAAAATAGGTGACACACCATGTAGAGCCGCAAAAAATATCTCTCATATACATATCACAATGTGTATATCTGAGTACAAAAATAGTGTCGCCGGCCCAAGGGCCAGCCCAAAGACACAAAAGTCGTCAAAAAATAAGGGAAGCATCCTCATAATGGGTGCTTTCCCTGTGTAAAAGTAATCTCTAGGGTAGTGCCCCCTCAAGCGGGGCACATGGACCCACCACTGCTCTTGGTGCTATCACCAGAGCTGCCGTCGCAATTACAATCGCCACCCGATGTAGAACGAGCTGATAGTCCCTCTTGCGAGCCATCACAGTCTCCAACCAAACCTCTTCGAAGTCATCCATGAAACCTCGAGCGGGCATCCCCTGGGTCAAGTGGTCCACTCGACCCTGGAAGTCCTCAAGAACTGACACCTGAGCTGTCAATTCTGCAATGGGTTCCTTTACTACATCGGCACGAGCTCGCTCGGTCGCAATCTCTCTAGCAGCCGAGCTACTGCCCTCCCTTGAAAGGCCACCACCACCACTAGGTTCGCTAGCATCACCACCTGGTCCACCTGCAACACCTCCTCCCTGGCCACCCCTAGGTCGTTGTAGAGGATTATGGCGCACCAGCCGAGCCACAGTGCGACCCACCTCACCACCATTTGCACGAGTAACCAAAATAATGTCAATGTCACTAGAAAAACACATAAGTACATATATACTCAAAAGAAATGCAGAAAACATATAAAACATACCTGCTGGCCTCCAAACATAACCAAAAGGGAGACCCATGTTTGGGTCACCCTGGAAGTCCATCCTTGCATATGGGAATGGCAAGAACATCTGTGGGTTGGCCTCAAACCAGGTCTCGGTCATGGCATTCCAATAACGCCCCACCATCCCACCACCGCCTCGCGGCATCACTGGAGCCCACCTCCTCATACGTGGCTCCCGTGGCCCCCCAGCAGGCACCGCTACTACCAGCCTCAACAGAACTACCCTCTCGTACATGATGTTGCACAAGATATTGGCGTACACAAATGACTTAGATCCAAGTTGTACCTTGTTCAGTTGCGATACCATCCCGTCAAAACAAAAGTGGGCAAAGTTGAAAAAATGCCCAGACCTCAACCGACGTAAAATTCCAACCTGCGGGCCGGATGCCCGATGCGGAGCAAACGACCTCACCAGTGGCGCAATCACTGCCAGAGCACACCGCTCTGCCAAATATATAATTGATGCAATTCTAAGGCATCCCTCTGTAAGAGGCGCCCCACCATAGTGATGCCTCCTAAATCTATCCAAATCCACTCTCCTTGATGGGAGTGGATATCTTAACGCCTCACCCTGAGGTAGTAACCCGGTCACAAAATATATATTCGTCTTAGGATGGATCATTAGGTTCGTCCCCCATAACACAAACATGTTGCACCTCCTACGCCAGTGCTGAATAATGTATCATAGTAATCAGTCCTCCGACCGAAGAAACTCATTCTCAACAAACTTCAGGAGGCCCCATAGTGCTAGCTAATGGCGTGCCCCAGAATTAACAGCTAACACGGTTTGGATTTCAGGCCAGTCTCGCTCCCTCCACAATAACCTGTCACCAACACAGGTACCCATCAGTACAGATAAAAAACCCAAAAAATAGGCAAAAAAAATATATTTTGTCACCTCAGCCTTTACGCACCTATCCCTTAGACAGACGAGCTTAGCTCGTGCCTATATTTTACACAGGCGTGCTAAAATTGGAGAACAAAGCTCCCTCGCATGCTTATCCCCCGAAATTGCACACAAGGAAGGCACACTTTTGCCCAGATCGTCCGCTCAATCTAGGGAAAAAGTCACCCAGAATGCGTACAAACCCAGTCTGTACAAACCCCGACACCATCAAACTATAAAAATTAAAATGCAGGACGTCATGGAGGGTACCTGGGCATAGTATCACTAGTCCCTGGTGCTATGGCTGACCACAAAGGCAAGAACTGCTATGCAGAAGCCTCTGACCTCTTGAAACTTAACAAGTACAAATGAATTGAATTAGGGCTATATTCACCTATTTATCGCCCTTTTCAAAAACTTCGGAGGACCATAACGAGAGATCAGAAGGTCCATTTTGTGTACCGCAAGTTGCACCACAATCAACACTCCATGATGAACAGAGACGATGCCACACAATCACAGTCTCAAGAAATTAGTTTTTCAACACCGGCAGGTATGCCCTCTCTCATCTTCTTTTTTAAAGCTCATGACTTTAAATAATATTTTGATAAAGAAGATGCTTTCAATTGAGGTAGTTGTTTTTGCAGGAAAAGCTCGCAAACCAGTCACAACACCATCTACTAAAAGTCCCAGAGAAGGTATCATTCTACCCCTAGCATGATGGAGTCCCAGTCAACTTTGCATATCCTGACATCATTTCTCCATCAGAAATCAACCATAGGGTCCTCATATCCGACAATTTTTATCACCACCTCACCCTACACATGATAAACATTCTCATTGGTCGGTAGAGCCTCCCCTCCATGGCACTTGTCACCCACAGCAGACCGTATCACAACAAAAGTGACGCCACGACCATACCACTTTAGTTCGGGAAGCACCTCATGCCCATCCATTCATCATGCATAAGGTCAAGTTTACCACACAAGCTGAAACCCCCTTCCCAGATGACTAGGTTGTACAAGCAGATCAAAAGCGCACCACCGCGCCTTGCATTTGGCCCACCAAACCTCCACCATCATAATCCCATATGCAACAATTTTTTATCCGCTTCATCAACCCCACACATGAGTCCAACCAACGAGGCCCCCACCCCCACTGAAACACCTTCCTCACAATATCAGTGAGCGAACACTTTCATGATTTGAGGTACCCGTCTCTGTGTTTTGTACAAACCAAACTCCATTGTTTTAATCTTTTGGTAAGTGTACAAAGACCGAAAACAATGCACTACGTCCCTTTACCCTCTCATTTCATCTTTTCCCCCATGGCAACAGTCCCTATATACCCTTGGTCGGAGTATTTCACCCCCACGCACAAGCCATCACGACATTCATAGCCAGTTTATACCTGCCCTGGAAGTCCTACCGACTCCAGGGACTTCCACATCAGAAGTAAATATGACTGCTGCCAAGCTGCTCAGTATACTCCGACCTTGGGCCATTGAATCCCCATCATCAATTTTCAACCATCTCTCGCCAACATGCCTATGTTAAACCCATCACATCCATGTCCCCCACCCCTCATGTTGACAGCCCCTCGTCCGGTTGAGGCTTCCTTTTTGTCGACTTCATCACGTATATTCCAAAAGAGGAAGTGGTACCTTGGATCACCCCTCCCCATGCAAGGGGCATCCTCAGGTGGCATTGTGGGAGACATCATTTTCCACAGATGTCATCGATCCTCTTGACATTCGACTACGACAAATGCTTTCGTGTCAAGATGGTATCGTACCTTACAACCATTTCACTTTGATCAAAACCGTCGAAGACCCATGATTCCATAAGCGTCTCTGTCAACAATGCTTACACAGGAAGGTCCCAGCCAGAACCTATGCGTACAATGTGCAGCTATATTCGATTCTAAGTCTACGCATATGGGTACCACATTCCACCTATTTTCAAAGAAAAAACGCCCCTGAGGGCGTCAGTAGTCGTCGTCAACAACCACCAATGTTACTACCATAATAGTGATGTAGATAGAACTTATAACTGTCAATTTTTTTTTAACTATAACATCACAAGCATGGGACATGCCCACCTTGTAGAAATTTTGTATATGAATTGTAAATTGTATTTGCTTACAGGGACCACTTAGGCCGTGGTCATTCTTGGAACCAGTGCAGGGTGTTTTCAATTCCAAGCTTCACGTAGGTCTCTCTCTCTCTCTACACACGATACAAAAAATAAACTATAATGTATTTCAGTTATACAGTCCTTCCTATACCTCACACATTAGGGAGAAATTGTTAACACTGGAAAATCGTATAGCAGAAGATGACATTAATTAATGTCAAGCCAAAGTATTTACAGGGCAGGAAGACATTACAAAATCTAGAAAGTATTTAAAATATATAAGGTCTGAGGAAAATCAAACTTGAACTAGTCCTAAAATTCTATTTGCGCACATAATCCTTCGAGAAGAGCGCCTTCTGCGCATCTTTTGGCCCAATATGCGTGCATTCCTGAGAGTGGCAAAATTTCCCTATCTGGGACCACACAAAGCAAAAGACAAGTCACTCCTTACTTGAAGCCGCCTAAGGATAGCCACCAACGCCTCCTTAGACACTATTTGAGCACACAATGGAATATTTGGAGAACACAAAGGAATCATACCCCTCCCTTGGGTCACCATCCACAATGTACTAAGGAAGGGAAGGAGGATTTGAAATCTCCAATATAGGACCACCATGAGATGAATAATTGGTGATCACATTGTTATGCTAGCTAGAATTTCCCATGAAATACCAGCAGTGTGTGACTCAGAGCTGAAGACAAAGGGGACTCAATTGTTGGCCATCCAAAAAGTTCAGTTTAGCACAATAGAGAGAGAGGGATACTACACCGAGACAAGCTTGGGATAAAAAAATCCTTTTATCAGGACCTAGAACCATTGTCTAGGGGTCTTTAGACAAGAGGGTAAAGTTTCACTCTTCTTGATACCAAACGCTCAATAAGAGGGGCCTAGAGTCACCGTTTACATTATTGTTGTCGTTTGACCCTTTTCAAGAGCTTTTGTTGATTTGTTTTTAGTTTTAGTTTAATTTTAGTTTACATTTGCATGGTTTTTCTCTACATAGTATGCTTATGGACTCCACTTCTTTCTGCCTGTTACCAATAGCTTAACGGGGTAAAACACACCCCTTAAGTTGGTGTGATTTCGTACATACGTGCACCAAACACACTACAAAAATCGCTGTTTAGAATTTTCCACAAATTGTGCTTCCAACACTGTCAGTGTTGCAAAAAAATCTCTAAAAACCCTAGCTTCTAAATTACATTACTATGTACGCTTTGAAAGGTTGAAACTTGACGAAGTATCGATGTTTTAGAGCTGCGTTGAAAAAACTACGAGCAATGGCTGCAGAGCTGAGATGGAGGAAGAGAGTACCTATTATTTGATGGGCGAAGTTAATTTTGTTGAGCAGAAGCCTGTGCTCTCTAGCTGCAGGTGCCAAAAAAATTGGAATGGGCGGGTCGCGCGGCACAACACAGAAAAATTGTAGTAAATAAAACCCTGGAAGAAAACAAAAAGAGTAGAGAGAAATACAGACATAATAGGAAAATAAAGCTGGGCATTGTCACCATTATTTGTGGAAGCTGTTGGTCGTGGAAGTCAAAATACCAGGTGCTGTTGGTCATGTGGTCATGAAGAATAATGAGAGAATTAATTACAGGAGTTTCCTCGGCCACTTCCCTCAGCCATTTCTGTGAGTGAGCAACAACAAGTTAGGGTGACACTTTTATTTTCCATATGACACCTGTCACATATTTTTATAGGCTTACGCGTTTCTATGAGCTTCACATTTGGTTGCTTCAGGGTCTCTGCAAAACGACACATCTGGTTCCGACGATATTTGAGGTGCATAACCAACATTTTCCTATTTCCATTACCCACGATGAACATACCTCTGCCCGACGGATGTTGGGGTAGAGTGAATTTTGTGAGTGCGGCGGAGGTAGGGTACAACGGGTAGAGTCAATTTCGTGAGTGTGACGGAGGTAGGATACAACCCAAGCACACCTGTCATCTGTTCAATTCGTAATAGGTGCCGTGTGCAGAAAGATATGTTGACAAAAAAAAAAGTGGTCTCATTCAAAAGAGAAGGCCTATCGACCTAATAAAACTGCTAAATTAGTAGTCTATATTGATTAATGATGAACACAAATAAAATGAATATACGACTAAATTAATAATTTTTAATGATTATTAATGAAAGTAAATGAAATAAATATAAAATACTAAATTAGTCGTTTATATGATGAATATGAAACTACCAAAAAAAGATAAATGGCTACCGCAAATGATAAATTTGTGATTACTAATGATGACTAAATTTTGCATATATACGACTATTAGTAGCTAATTTACAATATCTTATAACAAAACCAAAATTTAGTCATATTTTTTTGTCATTAATTGGTTTCAAATGATGACCAAAATTTGCATATATATGACTATTAGTAGCTAATTTACAGTATCTTATAAAACGACCAAAATTTAGTCATATTTATTGGTCATTAATTAGTTTCAAGCGATGGCCAAAATTGCATATATATGACTATTAGTAGCTAATTTACAGTATGTTATAACACGACCAACACTTTAGTCATTAATTAGTTTTCTTGGGTGATCATATGGTAATATATTTTGTTGTATATTTGGTCATTAATTGTGACAATTAATGACCAAATCAATGACCAAATCAATGACTAAATTAATGACTAAATTAATGACCAAATATACTACTGGACAACAAAATTGAGATAACCAATTAATGAATAAGCTAAAAACGATTAAAAGTTGGTCGCATTATAAGATACTGTAAATTAGCTACTATTGGTCACCAATCAAAAAATAGTCGTTTATATGCAAATTTTAGTCGTTTTTTTAGTAATTAATTATCCATTTTGTACTAGTGATGCCCCTTAGTTCCTAACCACATGTTGTAATTTTTGGAGCCAATTGTGATGAATTATTAAAGAATAATTGACGATTTCATAAGTTCTGTGTTGTCGAAAAAAATTGGTGAAGTAGGTCACAGGCCTAGAAGAGGCTGAGTACCTCTATTCTGTGAACATAAGGAAGCACAATTTTATGAAGATCGAGTCATGGATGAACCTTGTATGGATCGTTCTATAGAGAGCAAGGAAAAAGGTGACATTTAAGACACAAACTAGATCTTATTTGATTTTTGTTCTAAGTCATATTTGAACTTGTGTTTTTTCCATAGTAGCCTTGTCACTAGTACAAAATGGTTAATTAGTTACTAAAAAAATGCCTAAAGTTTGCATATAAACGACCATTTTTCAGTCGGTGACCAATAGCTGCAAATTTACAGTATCTTATAAAGTGACCAAATTTTAGTCGTATTTAGCTTAATCATTAATTGATTATCTCAATTTTATCGTCTAGCAGTATATTTAGTCATAAATTTGGTCATTAATTTAGTCATTAATTGCCACAATTAATCACCAAATACACAACAAAATATACTACTACATGACCACTTGAGAAAAACAATTAATGGCCAAAGAAATATCACCAAAATGTTGGTCGCATTATAATATACTATAAATTAGCTACTAATAGTCACATATATGCAAATTTTAGTCATTGTTTGAAACCAATTAATGACCAAAGAAATATGACTAAGTTTTGGTCGTGTTATAAGATACTGTAAATTAGCTACTAACAATTGTATATATGAAAAATTTAGTTGTCACTTGTAATCACAATTTCACTACTAAATTATTCATTGCACAACCAAATATATTACTATGTGATCACTCGAGGAAACCAATTAATGACCAAAGAAATATGACAAAATGTTGGTCACGAGATACGATGCTATAAATTAGCCACTAATAGTTATTTATATGCGCATTTTAGTGATTGTTTGAAACCAATTAATGACCAAAATGTTGGTCACGAGATAAGATAATGCATGTTAGCCACTAATGGTCATTTATAAAAAAATATTGGTCATTGTTCACAGTGAAAAAATTATCATTTCCAATAATCATTTATATGTTTTCTTGGTCATTAAATGTGACAATTAATGACTAAATCAATGAGAAAATTCATGACTAAATATACCATTAGAAAATAAAATTGATACAACCAATTAATGACATAAGTTAAATATGAATACATTGGTCATGAAGATAAGATACTGTTAATTAACTACTAATGGTCACATGACCAAACATATTCATTTATATGTGGTTTTTAGTAGTTTTTTTAGTCACCAATTTCTATTTTTCTACTGGTGCATGGAGATTCTACTGAAGAAAGAGGTCATCTTTAAATGGATGGAGGAGTGTCAATAGGCCTTAGATATGCTGCTGGAAAATAAGGTTAGCATGCACATTTTGATCTTTCTTGACTAGATAAAAGAGTTTCATGTGCACGTAGATGTGTCATCTATTGTGTTGGGAGTCGTGTTGGCGCAACTGGAAGAAGGCGATGTAGATCACCCAATTACATTGGTGTTGTCACTGTGACAAACACTCTCCAAAATTATTTCTACATCCAAATTTTGGAGTCTCCTTATGTTCATGTTGCCTTATGGTCATTTTGATCAAGTGTTCAAGTCTTCTTGTGGGAATTCTAAGTGATGAACTATTTTATTTCACATGCTTAACTTGTAATGTCTTCATAAGCACATTTTTTCTAAACAGGCCTAACAGTCCATGAGTCAAGCACTGCACAATCCTTCATAACAGTCACTATGCAGTTTGTGATGACAGTGGTTACACAGTGCCTAATGTTGGGAAAAATAATAAGAAGGGGGGGGGGGGGGAGGATGAACCAATATTTAAAACATACATAAACTCTTCTTTTATTATGATTTTTGTATGCTACTTTTCTGAAGTAAACCTGCGTATGTACGTGACTTTTATGCAGAAAATAACATATATCCAGTAAACTTTTATTTCATTTTAATCTCTAGTATATCAGTGATTCATGAAACATTTATAAGCAGTAAAAAATTACAGTAAGAACATAATAAAACATCATACACAAGCAACACACATTAATACTAGCATTTAAGGTGGAAACCCAATGTGGGAGAAAACCACTGCTGTTGTCGTCTCTGTCTTCAATTTTTATTATAACGAAAACTTCTTACAATATTGTACTAGTGTAGACTCATACCAGCACGTAGGCACCCACTTGCTGAAGGCTATTTTAGAACCCTGTAATTTATAGTATCACGAGATGACTGTGTACTTTCTCTTTGCAAATTTTTCATACTATAAATAGATGTAAATATTCAAAATATTTTCCAAAGAAAGGAATCAACGGAAGCAAAGGCAACAGAGAAGCAGTTAAGGTAAAAAAACAACCAAGTCAAAGTCATGCACGTTTGGGTCTAGTCGTGAACGCTAAAGCGGGTCAAGTTGTGAAATAGTCAAGTATTCTATGAACGACTAGAAATAAACGAATGCACACAACCAAAGAAAAAAATTCGGAAAACCACCGTAAGGGAGCAGGGAGGACCATTGGATCTAAGCATCGATCAACGACGAAGATTAAATCGCCTATCGCATATCGGTGAGTTTCACAGTTATAAGTTAAGACATCGCAAGATAAACTGTTTAAGTTAAGATGCGATAAGTCACAAAAAATGAAAAATGCAAAGAGTGGGCTGTGATGTGGAAGTGACGTGGCAGTGAAGTGGCCGTGACGTGGCAAGTGTTGAAGGTTGCAACAAGAAACAATGAAATTGGCATCCGGAAACAACATCCTTGATCCTAGTAAAAATTAAGCACCTACACTAGGTGGGGCCCACACATGCTATTTTTAGGTGGAGATCTTTTTTAGGTAGAGATCTATTTTTAGGTGCATGATAAAATTATATTTATAGATGATTCCTATTTATAGATGATGAGAAAATTATATTTATATATGATGTTCTATTTATAGATTCATGTGCGAGTTATATTTATAGATCGCATGTCTATTTATAGATGCATGTCAACTATTATTATCCCTTAATAATAATTGGACAATAAAAAATAATCTATTCTCAATGAGCACTTGGAAATAGTTAACTGAAGGGAAAATTAGTTACCAAGTGGATTTGAGTAAGAGGTTGTTTGGTGTGGGACATGCAAAGTTGACTTTTTTTTTTTTTTTTTTGACAGAAACGATTATGTAGTATTAATATTCATCTTGGCCTGAATGCCAGAAATCTGATTACATTGAGGATGTCTAAATCCTGATGCATCTCACTGCTAATCTTGAAGATGCAGCCGAAGCTTGCAAACTTCTTCCATGACAGACAATCTAAAAATTCGATTTCAGAGATTTTCCCTAACTTAAAGATACAAACAAATTTATTTAAGAGCCAACAATAAAACATGACAACGGACAGCTTATGGGATAGGTTCCCAAGATTCTTCCTCGTCTTTCATCTTGACCCCGGCAGAGAGGAGGGTAGCTTTATTGGCTTCAATGTCCGCATGTTTATTATGAGTTCTCAGCACATGGTAGTAATTCAACTTCTGAAAAGCGTTTTCCATACCCTTAATTCTGGATATCAGCCTTGCTAGTTTGAGATCCGAGGCTGGGGAGTTGGAAACCATTGCGTTTATAATGATCTGGGAATCCCCTATGACATTAGCTTCACTTATATTTAAATCTTTGAGGATCTTGAGGCCTTGGTAGAGGGCCAAAGCTTCTGCTTGAAAGCTGGATGAGAATCCAAGCCCCCAAGCGAAGGTATGGATTTTTTCCCCAATTGGACTTACAACAACACCTCCAACACCAGCTTTGCCCGGATTGCCCTTTGCTGCCCCATCAAAAAAGAGAGAGTGCCTTGAATGTGAATTGAGCCAGTCTTGAAGGTCAGTTTCGGACTTCCTTATTTGCCAGTCTTTGAGAGGAGGGACATTTCTAACAGCTGATTGAAGTTGCAAGTCAAGGGAAGATCCCCAAGCAATGTCCTGTTGGCTGAGATTGGAATCATCTTTTATATCAGTCAAGCACTCCTTTAGATGACATTTAATCTTGATTTCTAAGACAGGGGGGCCAGGATATCTGATTGCCCAATTAGAAAAGAGATCAGCAGTGGAACGAGGGAGCAAAAAGTTGGGATCCAAATTGTGAATGAAGGAGGACCAGATCTGCTTAGAGAACTTGCATTCGAGGACTAGGTGGGCAGCAGTCTCTGCATTTTCATTGCACAGCGAGCAGATGGAGGGACCATAGAACCCTTTTCTCTGCAAGATGTCATACGTAAGGATCTTGCCGTGGAAAAGGAGCCAAGCAAAGAAGTCGACTTTGGGCCATGAAGGAAAACGCCAGACCCCCTGCCAAGGTGCAGGGTCAGGAGGGACGTAAGGCCTCTCTTTCAGCTTGTCATATCCCATGGAGACAGTGTAACCTTTGGCATTCGGCCCCCATCCTTTCACATCTTTTTTCCTCATGCGCGTGGGTGCCAAGCCATGGAGGAGGTCCAGCAGCGTGGACCATTCGAGTGTCAGGTGAGCCGGCACCTCAATTCGTTTCCACCCTGCCCAGGCAGAGTCTTTCCAAAGAGAAATATCCCACAACGAACACAGCCCCTCTCTATCCATCTAGCAACACAACGCTCTAATGGAGGCTCTGTCTTCAATTGGGTCCTTATTCATAATTTTATCAGCCCAGATATTGATCTTTTTGCCATTTCCTGGAATCCAATAGGAGTGCGCATTGATTAAGGGAGCAGCTTTAACATACAGTTTGAGGAAAGACGAATAAGGAAAATGGATTACATTGTCTAAACAGGAGGAACGAGGACCCCTGAAATACTTTTTCCAGAGAGCCAATTGGGCCCAGCCAGGCTTGGGCGCAATGATCCTCCAAATAATCTTGGCTGCCATAGCCACGTTTTGCTGACAGAGATTTTTGAAATTCAAACCACCCTCCCTCATAGGCTTGGAGATGGTTTCCCAACTGATAAGGGGAATCTTGTTTTCATTCTGTTTACCTCCCTTCCAAAAAACCCTCCGCATGAATTCTTCCATTTTTTTTAATATACCTGCCGGAGCTAGAAGCACAGCGAATTGAAATAGGGGAAGACTGGAGAGCACAGATTTAATAAGGACAGATTTGCCAGCAGTGTTGAGCCAGGAGAAGCCCCAGGCTTGGATCCTAGACTTGAATTTTTCCAGCTGAGGGAGCCAGTCTTTGCTTGTAGATTTCTTATGAAATACAGGAAGGCCTAAATATTTGAAGGAGATCCAATTGGAGGAGGCAGCAAAACCCAAACATCTAGATATAGCGGAGAGCAATATGGGCAGGGTGTTCCAACTGTAGATATGGCATTTGTTCTTATTTACCACGCTGCCAGAGACTTCACTGAAATCATCCAAAACTGCTTTAAATTTAGAGGCGGAGGAGAGAGAGGCAGCTCCCAAGAACAGAGTGTCGTCCGCAAATAGGGCGTGGTTTATATTTTTTACCCCTCTAGCAATACACAGTCCATTGATATCTTGATCTTGCATCTTTTTGTCTAACAGGTAGCTGAGGACAGAGGCTTGGATGACAAAAAGCAGAGGGGAAAGAGGACACCCCTGCCTTAGCCCTCTTGAAGCTTTGAAGAAATCAGTGGCTCTTCCATTTACAAGAGGAGCGATCCATGGCTCTGAGATGCATGCCCAGATCCATTTGATGAAATTTGCTCCAAAACCAAACTTGCTCATTACTTTTAAAAGAAAGCTATGATTTACACGATCAAAAGCATTTGCTAAATCAAGTTTAATCACCATACCTTGTTCTTTTCGAAGAAGACTTGAGTGAATTGCTTCTTGAACAAGGGTGAAGTTGTCCACGATTTGCCTTCCTTGAATGAAGCCTCCTTGATTCTCCGGAATTATTTTGGGAAGAATGAGCTTCAGTCTATTTGCAATAACTTTAGTGATAATATTGTACCCAGTATTGCATAAGGAAATCGGGCAGAACCTGCTGAAATTGTTGGCACCTTTTTCCTTTGGTATTAGGGCTAGGAAGGCGGAGTTTGTGCTACCTCCTATTTTCTGAGCATTTTGAGACTTCTGAACCATTTTGAGCAGATCCTTTTCAACAATTGGCCAACAAACTTGAAGGAACCTGGTTGAAAAGCCATCCGGCCCGAGGGCCTTATCTGGATCCATATCAAAGAGGGCCTTTTTGACTTCGTCTTTGGTGACTTTGGCCTCAAGGATCTCATTCATACGAGGAGAAATTGTAGAAGGAATGATGTCAAGCAGATCTGAGTATTGGTCCGAGTCCTTATCCTCACTATACAAGTTTTGAAAGTGAGAGAAGGTTGATTTTTTAATGTCTTCAAAATCCTTGAAGGTGACGTTATCCTCCTTAATCTCAGAAATAGTGTTGAAGCTTTTCCTGACTTGGGTTTGTTTGTGGAAAAAGGCAGAGTTCCTGTCCCCTGCTTTGAGCCAGAGATTTCGAGATTTTAATATCCAGTATTCTTCTTCAGCTAGGTAGGCCTTATGGTAGCATTGTTGCAAATGAGCCTCTTGGTCTAATATCTCCTCTGTGATAATAGCGTGCTCCATATGAGTTTGATGAGAGGCGAGAGAGACTTTGATGGCTTTTCTTTCTGTAGCCGGGTTGGACAGGGTTTTTGCCCATCGTTTTAGATCGCCCTTTACCCTTCTGAGTTTTTCCTCCCAGATATAGAAGGGAGAACCATTGACAGGTTGACTCCAACAATCCTTAACTATTTGCATGAAGTTTGATTCCTTGACCCAGAGAGGACTAAAACGGAATGGAATAGGACCCAGGTCTAGATGGGCCAGGAGTTCGAGCTTTATAGGCTTATCGTCCGAGACGCTGTTAGCAAGGATGTGCATTCTGGGTTCTAATCCTAGTAACAGAAAAGAGCTTTGAGTGAAAAATATATCTAATCTGGCAGCGATATGACCAGGGCCCAGTCTTTTGTTAGACAAAGAGAACTTACCGGAAGAGGGTTTGATATCTAGCAAGTCCCAGTCCTGCAGAAGATCTTCTGCCCATTCCCTTGCCGGATCACAAACAGCGCTGCCTCCTCTTTTTTCAGATGAGTGGAGAGTGAGATTAAGATCTCCAACAATAATTATATTTTCCAGATTTGTCAGGTCTGCTTGTTGCCTTATAGTATCCCAACATTCCTTTTTTTCCCCAACATTGACTGGAGAATATAAATTGAAGAGGCAAAGGATTTCCTTAGTATCCAGATTTTGCATTTTCAGCAGCAACCAGTGAGTATTTCTAGCCTCAAAGGTGACTACAAATTTGTTAGGGTTCCATAGAGTGCCAATCCCTCCCGAAGCGCCCCGGGCAGAGATTGCTCTTGCTTCACTTTTGAACCAAAATTTCTTGCATGCTTGCAGGAAGGCTACGTCTTTCAACTTAGTCTCCTGGACGAGAAGTATGTCTGGAGTTTCTGTTCTTATTAAGCTTCTCATGGCTTCTTCCTTGACTTTACTCCCCATACCTCTACAATTCCAGGAGATGACCTTCATTATTTATGTTTCTGGTGGGCCCCCTTGGAGCCATGGGTCTGATTTTTCAACATCCTTGGCTTTGAGGCAAGCAACTTTTCCAGAGTTGGCTGACTGCCCTGTAACTTATCTTTGTAACTCTCCTGCTCTCTTTTTTCCCTGTCATATTTACGGCCTATTGTAGATCTTCGTACCGAGGTTTGGGATTCTCCTATTTCTCCTTCCTCCTCTGACTCGTCCATTTCTTGCTCTTCTTCCTCATCATCTGAGGGCATACCATTGGGATCTTCGGCACTTGTTCCTTTGAGGGAGGCTGAGGGAGTATCTTTGCTAGGAGAAACCGGATCTTGTGTCTCGTTCTCCTGAGAATCTTCTGTCTGCTGGCTTAGAGGGTCAAATTTGTTTCCTTGCGCCTTTTTGGGAGGGGGGCGTTGAACATTAGCCTGTTGAGAGCCTTTTCCAGAGGGTCCTCCCGGTTTTTTCCCTTTGTGATTGGTTTTTACTCGTTTGACTTGGTTCCAACCCTCTTCAATCCATTTCTTCGGCTCAACGTTGGACGGACAGTTTCTAGCAAAATGTCCATGAACGTGGCATTTCCTACATTTGAACGGCAGTTGCTCATAGTCCAAGATCTGAACATGAGACCAGCTTCCGACTTTGATTTTTATAGCCTCTGGAAGACCAACCTCTAGATCTACTTCCACGTAGATCCTGGCACAGTCGTATTGGTCCTTATTGTTTGCCCGATCTATGAATTTCCCGAGAGTGTTGCCAATGTGTCTCAAGGAACTCCAGTTCCAGCAGTGAACTGGTAGGTTTGGAAGGCGAACCCACACCGGGATAGCCTTGGGAACATCAACAGCCGGATCAAAGTCCGGAGTCCATTTGTTCAGATAGAGGCCCTGAGAACCCATGAAATACGGCCCATTTTGAAAGATCAAGTCTTTGTCTTCTTTGGAGGAGAATTCGAAGAGGAAGTACCCTTTCCCCAGAAAGTAAGAGGTGACCTTTTCCTTAATCAAAGGAGCCCAGTTCCTGCTAACCCATTGCTCAGTAGATTTCAGAGAAGGCCACAGACCCGTGAACTGGCCAATGAGACCTCGATCCGCCAAAGATAAAGCTACTTGAATGGGGGCCTCCGGAGGCAAAGAGATCTCAGGAATTTCATCGAGCTTCTTAACAAATTTGGATGCTTCGCTTCTTTTCTTCTGAGGCAAACCGGCAAGAAGCTGGTCGAAGGCGTCGAAGGCAGGAGTAGAATGAGGATCCATAGCAGCACCCAGCGTCTCCATAGGGAGGGCCTGAGGCCGACCGCCGCAGGGGCAGCCACACAGCAGAAACCCTAGCAGAGCTCAAGATGTGCAGGGAGAGCCTTCGGATCCCAGCCTAGACATTGACCCAGCACAGCAGGAGGAAGCAGGTACAGCAGGTCGCAGCAGGAGCAGCAGGGCCCTGCGAGGGCAGGCGCAGCGCAGGGGCACTCGCAAACGAAGCAAATTCTTGAAGGAATCCAACCAAGAAGCGGAAGAAGCAGGAGCAGCCGCAGAGGCTGCAGCGTGCAGGGAGAGCAGCTAGGGTTTGCGGGCTGCAACGCGCAGGCAGAGCAAGCTTTTTTTTCCTGGAGATTTATTTTTAGATGCATGAGAAAATTATATTTATAGATGATGCCTATTTATAGTTGATGAGAAAATTCTACTTATAGATGATGTTCTATATATAGATGTATGTGCAAGTTCTATTTATAGATGCATGTCAACTATTATTATCACTTAATATTAGTTGGACAATAAACTGTAATATGTTCTCACTGTGGACTTGGAAATTGTTAACTAAAGTGGAAAATCAGTTAGCTAAGTGGATTTTGAGTAAGAGGTTGGTTGGTGGGACATGCAGGTTGAATCTAGTTGTAAAAAAGTGCTTCTAGTTGTAACAGAGTTGGAAGTGCAGTGGTGCATTAGTTAATGCAAGTTGTAAATAAGTTTAACTCAATTAAGTGAGTTAAATTCAGTTGTGCTAGTTGTAACTGCAAATACATTTGTGAGAGATCAAGTGAATTAAATATTAATTAATTCACATGTAGTGATCTCACATGCAACTAATGTATTTACTATTATTAACTACATGCATGTCAGATCCAGTGGAGACCCAGTTGAGTTCTAGGTGAAAGGGAAGATAACTATCAATTGTGATATTAGTAGGCTACCTAGGTGTAGTTATAACACCACAGGATGCCCATGATACTCAACGCAGTTGAGGAAGGCTGAAATTATTTGTGATTAAGGATTGTATTCATTAGGAATTGCGTGAGCATGGAAGTCTGTCTGGAGGCAGTAAATTGGCTAAGGAACTTGCCAATTTTTGTATGACAGTGTGAGACAATTAGCTGATGTACTGAGATCTCTTGTGATTAGAGTTTTGTATGTAATTGTTTCATGATTCCTTGTTGAATATACAATATATGATATAGGGGTTTTGAGCAGTAGGATTTCCCCAGGAATATCTGGTGTTGTGGTTTTGATCTATTCTTCTTTCCTTCAAGTGATTGGTAATTGTGTTGTTTTTAATTCCGCAAAATATTTGTAGAATAGATTCAGTATTTAACTTTAGCATATTGTTAGATCAGGTGAATCCAAGATATACATGCATATTGTATAATTTCTACAGTAAGTTGATATGGCAGATGACGTGGCCTAGACCCAATAGACTGTAGTTATTTTATTATGGTGTGGAAACGATGTGGCAGTGATGTGACAAGGTGACATGGCACGATGACGTGGACCTGGCCGTCATACCACAGATCGCACAGGATAAGTTATTGTTAAACATTAAAGGTTGCGAAGTGTGATAAATAGGCCCCGATGCGATGCATTTTCAAAAGAAAAATCCAAAGGATTTCAAATATGCATGTACAGCCTTTTCTCTGTTAAATCTCATCAGAGGAGGAAAAGGAGATTACAACGTCAAGTCTATGGAACGCGAAGTGCGATGTGCTATGCCAGGTGGGACCCGATCGCAATTGAAAATCACAAAGTTTACAGGATAGGTGCGGGAGGTAAGTTTTAAGATCGCCAAAGTGCGAGGTGCGATGCCATTGGGACCCAATTGCAATCACAAATCACAAATATTAAAGGATAAGTGCAATGGTTCATGATAAAACCGCCAAAGTGCGATGTACGACATTGGTGGGGCCCGATCACAAAGTGCGCATTGCAGGTTTTACAAAGTAAGTGATAAGGAAAATTTAAGTCTTGCACCATGCAAAGTGTGATGTTGGCCCGGATGAGATGTATTTCAGAGCAAAGGCCTAAATATTTTCAAGTCCAGGCGGATGCGGTTTGTGCGCTGTTTTGTGAAGAAAAAGGGCTAAGCACAACAATAGGACTCGGCCACACATTCAAAGGATTTATCTGCTAAAGCTACCAGGATTGAAGACTTGCTCAAAAATAACGTGCTAGTGGGGTCAATCCGGCCCCCACCTATGTGCCATGTCATTCCACCTCTAACCACCCTCCACCTTTCCGCCTCCTCCACCCCTCTTCCCCACATACGACGAACCTTATCTAGTTTCGGCTCCCTCGCAGCATTCAAAATTTATCAGGAGGTGGGGGGGGGGGTGGGGTGGGTCCGAAATGGGTGGTATCCATTACCTCCCACTCCTCCATGTGTCACGCCATCAAATTTTTCACCCCCCTCTCTAATTACCGCTTACCACCTGAGACCCCCTACGAAAATTTGTTTCAGTTGGCCTCCAAACCGCTGCCGCATTTGTTTGACCATTACCACTGCTGCTACGCCACATCCATCGTCAACCCTTCAAGTCTAGGCTTATGAGGTTTGTGTGCCGTTTTATGAAAATAGAGGCTAAAACATGGCAGAAGGACCTATGGTAGAATAAGCCCCGACAAGGTGTGAATACAAAGGAGGCCAAGTCGGGAAAAGGAAATTCTCGTGTAACTATTATGAATTAATAGAAGAAGCGGAAAAGGTAGTAAACACATCAACACCATCATCAATCAACGAAAAATTTCAAGCACTACACTTGATTTAATTACCAAACACTATTTTTCTGAAAAGCAGGGCTGGATGTCAGAGCCACCATTGGTTACCTCTTCGTGACCATCACAGCCACCTTCAAGCTTATTGTTTGATCTTACGAAGATCCATTGAAGCATTTGGATCCACGAAGAGCTGCCCAAAGTTAATTCTACAGGAAGTGTTTTTGTCAAAGATTTATGTTCAGGCCTTGCATGGCCACACATGTCCATTTTCTGCTAAATTGTAATCAATGAAAGGTTGCTGAGTAAGGGAGGGAAACTGACTCAGTATTTAGATAAATACTGCATTCCTTAGCAGTATGTGTGGGGGGGAAAATGTGAAGGAGGGACTGAGTCCCATTCTGTAATGTTGTGACAGTTTGCAAGTAATTCAATAGAAGCTTTTAGGATTCAAGTTTTCCACCATATGGTGAAGTTTCTTCTGTTTAATGTGTGATCTGTTGTTTCCCTGTCTTTGTATTTCTGAATTTAGATATTGTAGAATAGAAAATATGAATAGGATTTGTTACGGGAGCACCCTATTCTAGTTGATTCTGCAATATTCTATGTTTTCTAGTGATGCCAAGTCAAGGAATTCTTAACTACTCCTTGACTTTTGCTGAACCTTACACTCCAGTTTAGTTGAGAAATTCTTGATTGCTCCTCAATCTCAGCTGAGTCCCACTTTATTGTCTCTTCCCATTCCATTTTATCCTGAGAGATCCATCGCAGTACACCTAGCTTGCCCTGCTTCACTCATGCTGGATTACTTCTGCAAAATGGTCACCCGAGCCCTTTGACTCCATTTCCCAATCGCCCTAGTTTTCCCTCTCTTTCTCCACCAAACCAAATTCAAAACCCAAATCTTCTTATATTATCTAGTCTAATATCATTAAAATCAAACAAATATAAATCTTATAGAGAGATCCCTCTCTGGGTCTAGGAGGGCTAGATCCTAGGCCCGAAGCGGTTTTGATGTTGCCTTCGGGATTCTGCCTTCAACCTTAGAATTACAGAGTGATAAAATAATGGCAAACATACTGGGGAATGAAATTTATCTTCCTCAGAAAGTACATCAAAGTTTAGATCTGATTACTAATGGTGGACAGTGACTAGACACAAGAAGGCTGCGTTATTCACCTGGCGACTCCATGATTCAAATAACCCGATTTTTGAGCATTCATGGCGACTCCAAAACATGCTGACCAGAGTTCCTGCTGAACAAGATGACAAGTTTTGTGGCATACCTTATATGTAGTGAAGTTTTAAATGCATTCAGGAACCAGTTATCAGAATTTCAGCTTGATGAATATTTCCTAGAGGCTGTCTTTTTCATTTTGAAATCTAGCAATTTGAGTCCTGAAGCTAGAATATGTTTTCTGGAGATAGTTGTTGAACGATATGAAACTGGTACTGAAATTTTGAATTCTCAAATTCACTCATTTAATTTCCAAGATCCTAAAGAATTCTTGGAAAAGTTTCCTTCCCCTAAGCAGGAGGAAATTGTACTACCTCTTGACTTACATATTGAGGATGATTTTGCTTTCAAGAACGAAATTGAAGATGTGGGTTCAAGGTTTAATATTGGGGATACAAATCACCAACTAGTCATTGAAGGCCTAGAAGAAATTATTTTACATCATGCTCTTATTAATCTTATAGCAGATTATATGGAGGTTCTTTTTAGCTCAAGTTTTCAAACATGTATTCTCTATAAGGATCAAATACATCAACAATTGCCATTATATATTATAACTTTGGTTTTGAGGACACATAATCAAGTTATACTTCTGATTTTTCTAATCAACAGTCAAGTCATCCATTTGTTTCTGCTGCTACTTGACTAGCTACACTGGTATTATTGTATCATTTAGAACAACATCAATTTCAGTTAAATTAGGGTAGGTAGGTGTGAAAATAAGCTCATCACTCAGAGCATCTTCCCAGTTTTTGTTTTAGTTTTATTTCTAGTTTTCAGATCAAGTATGCTCCAGACTTCATCTTGCAGAGATTATTGACCTCATCTTGAAGGTTTTCAACCACAAAGATTGTAGTAGATCAGGTTGCAGGGTTGGGATCAGCCCAATGGATCAGGCCACTAGTCTGCGATGTTCTTGACACATCTTGAAGGAGCTGCCATCCCCAGATGAAGCCACTGTTAGAACCCTGTAATTTACAGTATCACGAGGTGAGTGTGTACTTTCGCTTTGCAAATTTTTCATACTGTACATAGATGTCAATATCCAAAATCTTTTCCAAATAAATAAATCAACGGAAGCAAAGGCATCAGAGAAGCAGTTAAGGCATAAAAACAACCAAGGAAAAGTTGTGCACGTTTGGGTCTAGTCGTGAACGCTAAAGTGGGTCAAGTCGTGAACGAGTCAAGTATTCTATGAATGACTAAAAAGAAACAAACATGCACAACCAAAGAAACAAAGTCGACACACCACCGCAAGGGAGTAGGGAGGACCGTTGGATCTAAGCATTGATCAATGACGGAGATTAAATCACCTATCACATATTGGCAAGTTTCACAGTTATAAGTTAAGAAATATCAAGATAAATTGTTTAAGTTGCGATGCGATAAGTCACAAAAAATGCAAAATGCGAAGAGCAGGCTATGACATGGCAAGATGACATGGAAGTGATGTGGCAGTGAAGTGGCCATGACGTGGAAAGATGACATGGCAGATGACGTGGCCCAGACCCCATAAACCACAGTTAGTTTATGATGACATGGCAAAAATGCGGCAATGACATGGCAATGATGTGGCAAGGTGATGTGGCACGATGATGTGGACCTGGCCCGCATACCGCACATCGCAGATCACACAGGATAAGTTATTGTTTAATGTTAAAGGTGGCGAAGTGAGATAAAGAGGCCTGGATGCGATGTAGTTTCAAAGGAAAAATCCAAAGGATTTCAAATCCGTATGCATAGCCTTTTCTGTGTTAAATATCATCGGAGGAGGAAAAGGAGATTACAACATAAAGTCTATGGAACATGAAGTGCTATGTGCGATGCCAGGTGGGACCAGATCACAATCGCAAATCACAAAGTTTATAGGATAGGCATGAGAGGTAAGTTTGAAGATCGCCGAAGTGCGATGTGCGACGCCAGTGGGACCCGATTGCAATCAAAAATAAAAAATATTAAAGGATAAGTGAAATGGTTCATGATAAAACCGTTGAAGTGCATTGTGCGATGCTGGCGGGGCCCGATCGCAAAGCTCACATCGCAAGTTTTACAAAGTAAGTGCTAAGGAAAAGTTAAGTCTTGCGGCGTTTAAAGTGCGATGTTGGCGCAAATGTGATGTATTTCAGAGCAAAGGCCTAAATATTTTCAAGTCTGGGTGGATGTGGTTTGTGCACTGTTTTGTGAAGAAAAAGGGCTAAGCACAACATCAGGACTCAACCACACATTCAAAGGATTTATCCACCAAAGCTACTAGGATTGAAGACTCATTCAAAAAGAACATGCCAGTGGGGTCAAATCGGCCCCAACCTGTGTGCCACGTCATTCTACCTCTAACCACCCTCCACCTTTCCACCTCCTCCACCCCTCTTCCCCACATCCGATGGCCCTTATCTAGTTTTAGCTCCCCCGCAACATTCGAAATTTTTCAGGAGGGGGAGGGGAGGGGGGTCCGAAATAGGTGGTATCCATTACCACCCACTCCTCCACGTGTCGCGCCCTCACAAATTTTCACCCCCTCTCTAATTATTGCTTACCATTTGAGACCCCCTCCAAAAATCTGTTTCCACTAGATTCCAAACTGCCGCCGCATTCATTTGACCATTATCACTGCTGATGCACCACGTCCACCGTCATCACTTCACATCCGGGCTTATGAGGTTTATGTGCAGGTTTGTGCGCCATTTTATGAAGAAATAGGCTACTACGTGGCAGAAGGACCTATGGTAGAATAAGCCCCAACAAGGTGTGAATATAAAGGAGGCCGAGTCGGGCAAAGGATGTTCATGCGTAACTGTTATGGTATACCAACAAAAGCAGAAAAGATAGTAAACACATAAGCACCATCATCAATCAATGAAAAATGGCAAGCACTACACTTGATTTAATTACTAAACACCAGTTTTATGAAAATCAAGGCCAGATGTTAGAGCCACCATTGGTTACCTCTTCGTGACCATCACAACCACCTCCAAGCTTATTGTTTGATCTTACGAAGAGCCATTGAAGCATTTGGATCCATGAAGAGCTGCCCAAAGTTAATTCTATAGGAGGTTTTTTTGTTAGATATTTATGTTCAGGCCTTGCATGGCCACACTTGTCCATTTTCTACTAAATTTTAATCAATGAAAGGTTTCCAAGTAAGGTAGGGAAATCGGATCCGTCTTTAGATAAATACTGCATGTTTTAGCAGAATGGACGGGGGGGGAGGGGGGAATCTGAAGGAGTGACTGAGTCCCATTCTGTAATGTTGTGATAGTTTGCAAGTAATTCAATAGAAGCTTTCAGGATTCAAGTGTTGCACCACATGGTGAAGTTTCTTCTGTTTAATGTGTGATCTGTTGTTTCCTTGTCTTTGTATTTTTGAATTCAGATATTGTAGAACGGAAATGATGAATAGTATTTTTTATGGGAGCACCCTATTCTATCTAATTCTGCAATATTCTATGTTTTCTACTGATGCCAAGTCAAGGAATTCTTAACTACTCCTTGACTTCTGCTGAACCTTACACTCCAATTTAGTTTAGGAATTCTTGATTGCTCCTCAATCTCAGCTGAGTCCCACTTTCTTGTATCTTCTTATCCTCAGAGATCCATAATAGTACACCTAGCTTTCTCTGTTTCACTCATGATGTCTTACTTCTACAAATTGGTCCCGAGCCCTTTGAATCCATTGCCCAATGGCCCTTTTCCCTCGCTTTCCCCACCAAAAAAAATTCAAAACTCAACTTTGCTTATATTATATAGCCTAATATCATTAAACTCAAACAAATCCAAATATTATAGAGAGATCCCTCTTTGGGTCTAGGAGGGCTAGATCCTAGGCCCAAAGTAGTTCTGATGTTGCCTTCGGGATTTTGCCTTCAGCCTCAGAATTACGAAGTGATAATAGGCTAAAATCTTCACTCATTCTCCAGCTCCTACTAGAAGAGAGCTCCAACCCCATGATCTCATTTATCAACACCCAATGGAAGGGAGCTCCAAACCCCTGATTTGATAATCAGTTACTACTGGAAGGAAGCTTCGACTTACTCAATAAAGGCTCCAACCCTCAACACCATCGTGGACCACGTTTCATAAATTTTCACACTAGATCCACCTACTTCAACTCATTACAACATGTAGGCCAATTTTCACCAAATTTTGAGATTGGACCCACTACCATCATTTATGCCCAATACCATATATTAAAATTGAAACTGATCACTGTACAAAATCATTCATCCAATTACTGAAACACTGAATCAAACAACTACTGAACCAATGAATCACTGAATTAAACAATCAGTCAACCAATAACCAACTCAAATCAACCAACTTCTTCTTAAACATTCAAAAAAATGTTATCACTATAACCATAACATTAGTACTGAACCTGTTAGTGTCAGTATTTGCATCCTGCCATCAGTTATCAAAAATCCTCTTTTCATATCATATTAGGGTGTCATTCAGAAAATTTTGTCATTTCACTAGGTCATCATTCCAAAATTTAATCACTCAAGGTAGCCCTAAATAAAAAAAATTCACTTTTTCCTAAATTTCCATTACTTGCTGGCTCATTTCATAATTTTCCGAATGACCATCATTCATCAATTTTTATCACTTGTTCAATAATGTCACCATGAATTTCATTCAATCAAGGCTGTGATTAGGTCTTTAGGGTTTTTCAAGGTGCAATAATAAATCATTTCCATTGCATAAGAGCAACAAGTAAGAAAATGATCAAATAACCTCTCTTTACCATGTAAAGATGACCTACAAGATGTAATTTTTATTTAAAATGTAATTTTTATTTTCCATTATGTAATTTCATGTCACTCAATTTGTAATAAGTTCATGATTCCCAAGTTGCCAACTCAGAGTTCTACATGCCAGCAAAACATCAAAAGTCAAATGAAAAGAGTTATCAATCATCAAATGATCAATGAAGTCAAAAAGAGAAAAGGGTAAAGTTTCAAAGTTTAAAGTGAAAGAGGAAAAGAGAAAGTGGGTCCCAAGTCCCAAACATCAAATTCATCAATGTATAAAGACCACCATAATGTAGAAAATAGCTGAATAAATCACTTATTCACTGAAGATTAACCTGGTCATATATCAATTTCGAATTGCATACATAACACATAACCTTCTTCTACAATTAATTGTCACATGCGGAAATAACATAGAAGCAATCGCACATCAAATCAATCACACATTAACTCAGTATGTATGGGAAAGCCTATAGCTGAAAACCCCGCAGCTATTGTGTATATTATAATGGAGAAATCATGTAACAATCATAGTACAAAAACTCTTCACAAGCTCTCATGCACTACCTCCCATGCTACACACTATCAAGCTAGATCTAGCAAATCACTTGCTCCAATCCTTAGCCACTTGATAGCCAACCTTGATTGCGTATTTAATGCTAGGTGATGGCCTCCTTATATAGATAAAACACCAGCCTAAACTTTGCAATACTCATAGCTTACTCCACCTATCTATGTGTTGCAAATAGCAACAGTATAGTTACAACTGATAGCTAACTCTACCCTTTCATCTATCTCTTTCACTGGTCTTCACTGAACTGATCATGCAATGTAGTGAACTGAAGTGTTCTTGAGTTGACTAATGAGTTAATATTTAGTAAATTAAATATTATTTAATTTACTCCACTCATATCTAATTGATTAGCTAGTTAACTAATCTCAACTAGTTCAACTGAAATAAATAGAACACAACTCCACTATTTGTCCCGTTAACTCCTCCAAAACTTCTGCCACTGAAGTCTAACTGAAGCCAACCATGCAAGATGTCATCAAACCCTAGGAACCACGTGATTCCTTGTGTCAGTTGCATGAGTCACCTCCATGACTCAAACTGAAGTGCGCCAAGAGAGTAAACTGTTGTTTATAGTCAAAATATTATTAAGGGTAAATAATATTTGACTTCCATATTTTTAGGAGATCGGTCTAAAAATAGCCTGGGTCCTAAAAATAAGGGTCTCATCTATTTTTACCGACATGTCGCATACTTTAAGAATCTCCAAGTAGAATTCCCAAATTATGCTCAGTATGTCTAAAAATAGACATAGTCTAAAAATAGACTTTGCGCCAGAATTTGCCTGCGGGCCCACTTAGTGAAGGCGACTTCATTTCACTAAGCTCCATCATCTTGCTGCATTCTCAACCCTCCCTCTCAGCAAGATATGGATTATCTGCAATCCCTATCCTGCCTCTGTGGAATTCGAACTTGCTCCTGGTGAGCGCCTTCGTCAGGATGTCGGCATCCTGATCCTCCGTGGGAACATATGAAAGCATCATGATCCTCAGCTGAACACAATCTCTGATGTGATGGTACCTGATGTCGATATGTTTGGACCTATCATGAAAAACTGGATTAGCCGAGAGCTTGATGCAGCTCTGGTTATCACAGTAGATCACTGTAGGCTCCAAATGCAACCTGAACAAACCTGCAAGGATCTTCCTCATCCAAATAGCCTCACATGCAGCCAAGCTAGCTGCCATGTACTCGGCCTCTGCTGAACTGAGTGCTACGGATCTCTGCTTCCTGCTGTACCAGGAAACTGCTGTCGACCCAATGCTGAAAACTCCTCCAGAAGTGCTCTTCCGGTCCGTTGGGCTCCCTGCCCAATCTGCATCAGTGAAAACAGAAAGCTTCACTCCATCCTCCTGTCTGTACCATAGACCATATCCCGATGTGCCTCTGATATAGCGCAATACATGCTTGCCCGCCTTCCAAAAGAGCTTGGTAGGCTTAACCATAGCTTGCGAAAGCTGGTTAACTGCATAGCATATATCGGGTCGAGTATTGACCGGATACATCAACGACCCCACCAACTGTCGATAGACAGTGGCATCCACTACCTCCTCCGAAGTAGCATCTCCCTTCCTCCAACCTCCAGGAAGAGGGGTATCAACAGGCTTGCGGCCTTGCATGTTGAACCTCTCCAGAATCTCCCGGGCATACTTGCCCTGAGAAACAAACAGTCCTCCACTGCGCTGCCAAATCTCCAATCCCAGGAAATAATGAAGGATGCCCAGGTCCTTCATCTCAAGCTCTCGTGCAAGATCCTCCTTGCATGAAAGTATCAACTGCTCGTCGCCAGTCAAAATCAGATCATCTACATACAGTACGATGATCAACAGCTTCCCCTCCACCACAATCTGGTACAGGTTTGGATCCGCCTCACTCTTGGAGAATCCAAGACCGGTGAAGTAGCTGTCTATCCGAGTGTACCAAGCACGAGGTGCTTGCTTCAGCCCATACAGTGCTCTCTTGAGTCGGCACACATGCGACTCACTGCTGAAGATCTCAAAACCTTCAGGCTGCTCTATGTACACCTCTTCCTCAATAACTCCATTGAGGAACGCGGTCTTCACATCCATCTGATGAATGTGCCACCCCATCTGCGCTGAGAGAGCAAGGATCGTCCGTATGGAAGAGTACCTTGCGACAGGTGCAAAAGTCTCCTCATAGTCAATCCCCTCGATCTGTGAGAAGCCACGGGCGACAAATCTCGCCTTGTACTTCTCCACACTCCCGTCGGCCGTTTGCTTCACCTTGTAGATCCATCGCGAACCTACAACTGATTTCCCAACCGGTCTTGGGACAATCTCCCATGCACTGTTCCTGATGATCGAATCATATTCTTCGATCATGGCATCGACCCATGCGGGTTCCTCCACAGCTTCCTCAAAAGAGGATGGCTCTGTCACAACACATTGACTCATAAGAGCCATGTATCCAGTGTACCGATCCGGTGACTGTCTCTGTCTGCGCTGTGCTGCAGGTGGTCCTACAACCTTCTCTGCATCCCGAGCCAGTCGCTCAGCTTCTGTAGTGCGCATGCGCCCTCTGATGGTTGGCGCTGCCTGGGTGGTTTCTTCCACCTCCCGAACCTCCTCTTGTGGCTGATCCACATCCGGAAGCTCCTCCTTAGGAACTAACAGCTCCTCATCTGCATGCAAGTGTAGCTCCCTCTCAAGCGAACACTGCATGGCTTTCTCCTCCTGAAATTTTATATCTCGTCGCACAACAGTCTTGCGACTGTCTGGCACATACACCCGATAGTTATGAGGTGTATCGGTGTACCCCACAAATATTCCAACCTCAGCAGTTGGATCCAGCTTCCTTCTCGCATCCTTCGTCACATGCATGTAGACAGGAGAACCAAAAATCCGCAAATGGGAAATATCGGGCCTCTTGCCAGAATAAGCCTCCTCCGGTGTACTCATGCCAAGAACCTTGTGAGGACAACGGTTCTGCACATACACTGCTGTATTGCATGCCTCGGCCCACAAGTGAAGGGGTAGGCCCTGATCATGCAACATCGCCCGTGCAGCACCCATGATCGTTCTATTCTTCCGCTCAACCACCCCGTTCTGCTGTGGGTTATGGGGTGCGATGAGCTCTCTCCGAATCCCTTCTGCGCTGCAGAACTCCTTGAATTCAGCCGAGATGAATTCACCACCGTTATCACTCCTTAGAGCAATCACCTTCTTCCCCGACTCCTTCTCGACCGGTGCTTTAAACTCACAGAACTTCGCGAATGTATCGCTCTTCTTCTGCATGAAGAAGATCCAGCACTTTCGAGAGAAATCATCAACAAAGATCACATAATACCTGTGCTTTGCTGTCGAAGCAACTGAGAAAGGACCACACACGTCTGTGTGAACTCTCTCAAGGATCGTCGTGGCGCGGCTATCCTTCTCGTGAAAGGTGGCTTTCACATACTTCCCTAAAGTACACCCCTTGCACTGATCTGACTGCGCAAGAGTGCCCTTAGGAAGTCCAGTAGAAATCTGCTGCAGAATCTTCAAAGCTCCATGGTGAAGATGGCCAAATCTCCTGTGCCATAGTTCGCCCTCATCATCCCGGCTCACCACATCTCCAGCCTTGCATGCCATAGCTGCGCAGTCATCTACCTGCAACTGATAAAGGTTCTGAGTTCGAACCCCTATCTTCCGGGTCTCTCCAGTAGTCTTACTGCGCAGGAAATCTTTTCCTTCGCTGAAGACAACATCATAACCCTTATCCTCCAACATCGCTACTGAAATCAGGTTCTTCTTCAATCCAGGTACATGCATGACATCCTTTAAGACAAAGGGTTTACGAGACTCCCTCTGAAAGGATACGGTACCGATACCAGTCGCACTGTATCTACCGTCATCGCCCATCTCGATGTGCATACCCAAATCCTTGTCCTCCAGATCTGAGAACAACTCCCGATCTCCCGTCATATGAAATGACGCACCGCTCTCCAAGAACCACACCGATCCCATCACACTTGAAACCAAGCATGCAATCAGTGAAAAGTCAAGCTCGAACTGTGAAGCCAAAGCTTCTCCATCTGCAGATCTTCCCGCTTGCTTGTTCTTCTTCTTCTTTGGACAATTGGTAGCATAATGTCAGTGATCATGGCAGTGAAAACATTTCACTTTCGCCATATCCTGCTTCTTGCCCTTAGCTCCAGAATGAGAGGTTTTCTTACCCTTCCGTTTCTTAGCTTTGGACATCAAAGCACAGTTTTCTTCATCAGCTCCCTTTGATGAAGATCCATCTCGAGTAGTCCTCCTTATCTCCTCCTGCATGAGATCCGCCCAAAGGCGCTCCCATCCCGGCAGCTTCTCCCGGCCATTGACACTATCTTGATATGAGTGCCAAGCCTTCGGAAGACCAAGGAGAGCCAGGTCGACCATGTCCTCGTCTTCGACAGTCACCCCCACACTTCCCAGCTCATATCTGCATTGAGTGAACTTCGTGAGGTATTTGGCGATACTGTCGCCCTTCTCCATCTTGATGTTCTTGAGCTTATCTTTGAGCGCCAGCTTCCTTTGGTCACTCTTACTCTGGAATAGATCCGTCAAAGCTTTCCACATTAAATGTGGAGTAGCCTTTCCATGCAGGCTGGATACAATATGATCCTTGACGCCCTCCAACAGGATCCTTCGACATTTCGCGATCTTCTTTTGCCATGCATCGACCAAAGCTGCATCAGTGGGCTTTGGGACATCCGCATCCACGAACTCCTTCAGACCATTATCTTCTAACCCTGCTTCCATTCGATCCTTCCATGCAACATAGTTCGAACTGCCTTCAAGAGCATATTCGAGTCGCAAACCATTGAAAGAAGACATCTTTCAACACCGGCACCAATAAGAACAACCTTCTGCAAAATTCGAATTCCAAACTCCAAGCTCTATCGCTTCCGATCTATACTTGAAAACAAATTATTTCCAAATCAGAGATTGACTGCAAAGGGCATTCACCAGATCTTTCACCTTTCAAAGAAGGATGAATATTCCGGAGGCTACCTGGCCCGCATGCAGACTCTGTCCGAGGAAATAAGTTTGCAATCACCGTAATAGATCTCGACAATTAATCTCGCTACGATACCATGTAGAAATTAGCTGAATAAATCACTTATTCACTGAATATTAACCCGGTCATATATCAATTTCGAATTGCATACATAACACATAACATTCTTCTACGATTAATTGTCACATGCGGAAAATAACATAGAAGCAATCGCACATCAAATCAATCACACATTAACTCAGTATGTATGGGGAAAGCCTATAGCTGAAAACCCCGCAGCTATTGTGTATATTATAATGGAGAAATCATGTAACAATCATAGTAAAAAAACTCTTCACAAGCTCTCATGCACTACCTCCCATGCTACACACTATCAAGCTAGATCTAGCAAATCACTTGCTCCAATCCTTAGCCACTTGATATCCAGCCTCTATTGCGTATTTTAATGCTAGGTGATGGCCTCCTTATATAGATAAACCACCAGCCTAAACTTTGCAATACTCATAGCTTACTCCACCTATATATGTGTTGCAAATAGCAACAGTATAGTTACAACTGATAGCTAACTCTACCCTTTCATCTATCTCTTTCACTGGTCTTCACTGAACTGATCATGCACAGTAGTGAACTGAAGTGTTCTTGAGTTGACTAATGAGTTAATATTTAGTAAATTAAATATTATTTAATTTACTCCACTCATATCTAGTTGATTAGTTAGTTAACTAATCCCAACTAGTTCAACTAAAACAAACAGAACACAACTCCACTATCTGTCCCGTTAACTCCTTCAAAACTTCTGCCACTGAAGTCTAACTGAAGCCAACCATGCAAGATGCCATCAAACCCTAGGAACCACGTGATTCCTTGTGTCGGTTGCATGAGCCACCTCCATGACTCAAACTGAAGTGCGCCAAGAGAGTAAACTGTTGTTTATAGTCAAAATATTATTAAGGGTAAATAATATTTGACTTCCATATTTTTAGGAGATCAGTCTAAAAATAGCCTAGGTCCTAAAAATTAGGGTCTCATCTATTTTTACCGACATGTCGCATACTTCAAGAATCTCCAAGTAGAATTCCCAAATTATGCTCCGTATGTCTAAAAATAGACATAGTCTAAAAATAGACTTTGCGCCAGAATTTGCCTGCGGGCCCACTTAGTGAAGGCGACTTCATTTCACTAAGCTCCATCATCTTGCTGCATTCTCAACACATAAGACAAATAAGAAGTTCATTTTCCATTTCAAACATCGAGCTCGCACTCCCTCAGCTCAAAAAATCGATTTGTAGGGTCAAAGTTTGAATTTTTGGTGGCGCTGCGCTTTTGGAGGGTGGAAATTCACTTTCTAAACATGCGTTTCACTTTTGGAAGTCGGCGCTGTGCTTTTGGAAGTCAACTCTATGCTTTTTGCTGAAGGGCGCTGCACTTCCAGGTGAGGCGCTGCTTCCCCAGTGTGCCCAACAAGCTCCAAAACACACCAAAATTGCTTCTAACCTCCACCAAATACTTTTATAACCTCTTATAAAGTAAGTAATACATAATTTTCCTCTCCCTTGCATTCCTAAAGAGCATTTTCATGGTGTTTTTGTTTACTTGAAAATTGGCAATTTGTCTAGCTTGAAACCCTAGTCTAACTCCCTCATTCCCAATTTTATGCCCATAAAACCTACATTCCCTTCATACATCATTGTAAACCATATCCATACCCCTAAATTACTATATTTTTGTCCCTAAATCCATTTTCCCCTAAACCCTAAGTCCTAGGCATCTCAATTTCCTAGGCACCCCTATCAACCCTGTAATAAAATTCTAATTCCCAATCCCTTAGAAATTTTGATCCCATATTACCTCCATAAGTTCAAAAACCCCTTCCCCCATCTCCATAATTTTTCCTAGACCTATCCTCACCCCCTAGACCTATCCCCACTCCCATTTCCTCATCCCTAGGGTTTCTAGAGAAAAAACACCATGGAAGAAGACATATACTACATGGATGAAGAGGAAGATAGAACGGAAGAGGAGGATAGAAAAGAGAGAAGGCCACATAAGGGAGGAAAAATCCTAAGGCTTGAGCCCACCAACACTAGAGAACTGATGGATTCACCAATGGCAGTCTCTTTCTTTCAGTATGTTGGTTGTCTCGATTTCCGCAATATGATTGAAAGAGTTCAACACCATCCTATTTTGAGCAGACTCTTCATTTCAAACCTCAAATACAATCAAGTGACCCTTGTAGATGTAACCTTCATTTTATCTACATCTATCATTGCTGATGCCATAGGGATTCCAAAAATGGGTGAAAGGTGGTTTAAATACAAAGAATTGGATGATCAGTATCACGAACCATTCATCAAGCTAAGGCACAAAAGTGAGAGAAAGAGAGTTTTTCCTTTTAGCTACCTTGTTGATAGGTATAAACCCATGATGAAAATCATCATGAAGTACTTCTCTTATGAAGGAAGGTTCTCCAGACTTATTAAACTGCTTATGCACTTCAAAAGAGTCAAATTTCTTAATATCCCATACTATCTGTTCAGGAGCATGGAAAAAATGGCATACATTTTACAAAGGAGAGATTATGACCAGCAGATGAACAAACTCTTTCACCACTCTCTCATCAAGATAATTGTCCTCCATCACCTAAACCAGTTGCATATTTCATGGGACACCTTCATTGACAATGATATCTTCACAGTACCACAACCAAAACATGTTGAAGATATGCATTCTTCATCTCATCCTACTGATCAACATGCTAAAGATAGGCCTCCTCCATCTCAACCCACAACACCTACTCCTTCATCAACTCAGCCTACTTCACCCATTTCACCACCATCATCACCTTTTCAGGGTTAGATTGGGTCACCTAGCAAAGTTATGGTCAACAAGCCTAAAAGGGCTAAAATGGGCACATTGGCTAGAACATATCAGAGAGGGTATAAGCAAGTGTTTTCTCCACGAAAAGTGGAATGGACCTTGAATTCTTCATCAAAAAAGCAAGTATATAAGGGTAAACAAAGATGATAGAAGCAGATGAGCATGAGGAAGCCATGGAAGATGATGAGGATCCTCATGATGAGGAAGCATATTTTTACCTTGTTGACTTGGATGATCAGG
Organism: Pinus albicaulis; assembly: GCA_034641835.2. Lineage (NCBI taxonomy): Eukaryota > Viridiplantae > Streptophyta > Pinopsida > Pinales > Pinaceae > Pinus > Pinus albicaulis. Next base: position 1,706,379,294 of record CM076584.1, on the reverse strand, counting down.
ATGATCATGAGGTTTCCAGTTTGATTGTCAAAGAGAAGGATGCCCAAATTAGAGAGCTTTAGACTAACTTAGAGAGATCTAAGTTTGTCATTTCTTTTCTTGATCAGAAGAATAAGCAGCTGAAGGAGAAGAAAATTCTCATGGAGATAGAGATGCTTAAAACAAAGAGAGGTAAATTTATGATGCCACATAGTGACCCTGACCGTGATGACACCCAAAGCAGCAGAAAAATACCAAAAATAAGAGGTCTTAAGAGGGCGTTACAACAACAGAGAATTGAAGATGAAAAGATGACTTTTGAGGAAACGATTGCTAAGGCGGTTGAGGATGACAGAGAAACATGGCTTGAAAGGGTCAACATACATCTTGAGGCTTGAAAGGCAAACAAGGACAACAATATGGTCAGAAAATTGTCAAATAGGTACATCACAATGAACAAGGTTTCTAGCATCAAACTTAAGCAATTGCCAAAGAAACACAAGCAAGCCCTGGCCAAGCAAAAGGAGGGAGACAAGATTGAAATTATTGCATAGGAATACCTCATTGCTTAGTATACTGCATTAGGTCTCCATAGCACAAATTTCAAGAAATTTTGGGCAAATTTTGAAAATTTGAGTTTTTGCACATTTTGGCAGTTTTGCACAGTAGCACTGTCAAAAGCGCAGTGCCCTAGGCACTACGCTTTTTCTAGGGACATCCAATGGAAAAAAATGAAGGTACCATTAGATTCAGAAGGAAAAATACAGTCACCCTAGCTACTTTTCAAAGTTTTTTGGGGCCAATTGGTTAGTCAAAAAGTCAGAAAACACCTCAAAAAACATGTTTCTGCCCTATTTTTTTAGGTTGGCACCGCGCTTTCGACCAATCTTGGGAGAATGAAGTTTTAGAGGGCCAAATCAACAGAATTTTGGAAACTAAGCATAGATATGGAAACTAGACATGACAAGCTTTCCAAGGAGCTATCCTAAGCTCAATTTGGAAACCATTAACCCCTTCAAACATGGAGTTGAATTTGGCGATGCACTTTTTACATTGGCGCTGCATTTTTTACCAATTTTATGAGTTTCCTGAAATTTGTAAATTTTCTCAGTTTTTACAGTTTCACTTTGGCAAATGATGTTTTTACCAATGTAATTCAAGGATGTAAATGTAATAATCATGTTTTTACACTTACATAGGGGTAAATACATTAGGTGAAAACTATTTATGAGATGTAATGAATCAATTTCCAGAAAGTGAGGGATGAGTCAGTTTGACCTCCCTATAGTCTAGGTATGCAGTTAAATTTTTGGTGGAACAAATCCTCAACTTAGGAATTCAACCCTTAAGGTTGGGAGAGGTTTGATGTCTATATCTTTCACTTATTGACTCATTTCATAGGTTGGATGTTGTTGTATTGATCAAAGACTTTAGTTTAATAAGTATTTGGCAGGAAGTTAATGAAAGAGTTGCAACTATTTCTTTGGGATACCTGTGGTATGGAAATTTAGCATTGTTTCTTCTTCTGTTACATATGTATGAATTTTTTGTCTTCATGATCCATTTTATATCTATTATATGATGATTTTCAAGTTGATAAGCAAAATACATCTCTAATGCTCTGTTTTGGGAAAATCTTCATAATTTGTTCATTTTATTCAATTTAGAAAGAATACATGCATAGTCTTGCTCTTTCTAGCTCCTCATCAGTCTGATCCATCTCACCTTGAAACCCTAAAGTGTTAGCCTTCCTACCTACCTTGGCCCATTGAATGGATTGCAATTCTAATATTATTTTCCCTAACCTACCCTCTTTTACCTAATTCACCCATCCAACAAACCAATTCAAACAAACAAACCCCTATACTCATACTTAGCCTAAAACCCTAATTTATCCAGCCCACTTGGCTGTGAGTTTGTGGAGAGATCCCTCTTAGGTTTGGTCGGGCTAGCTACCAAGCTAAAATATTGGTTTGTTGTTACCTCTGTTCGGAATCTTTCTCAGCCTTAGAGATACGGTGGAGTGATAACATACTGGCGCCGTTGCCAGGGAAAGAAATATTTATTTTCCCTCGGTGTAAGACAAGAATCATTGGAATTTAGTGCTTTGGATGATAGGATTAAGTTTCAGAAAGGCTGACTGGATAATTGCAGTGCCAAGATTGTAGAGTTGGCTTCAAGAAGATACACTAGAGAAAATCCCGATCCTGATCCAGCTGATCCAATCAAATATCTAGAGAAGCTTGTCCGGAAGCATAGATATCAAGCTAGAGAGATTCAAGCAAGTCCAATCCCATTGGTAAGATCTTCTTCATTTCCTAATAAAGTACTATCTCATGAAGATATACCATTTGATCTAAACTTTGAATTGTCATTGTTTAGATCTAAGTCTGAAGCTTCTTTAGCTGATATAGTCTTTGATCCTTTAAGGCTCTCTAAGGTCTAGTCATTATTTGAGTTAGATCTTAGTTATATGAATCTTGAGGAAAATTTTATTTTTTAAGAGATTAAACCTGAATCAGACTTTGACATCAAAGTTTGGAGCCAATTCTACTAGCAAGAGTCAATACATGTCTCGAATCAACCGCAATGAATTGTTTCTTTTTCATCTACACCCTAAACCTCATCATTTATACCTACTACTTAAGTACCTACAACAGTTGTTCCACTACCTATTCAGCCAACTCATCCCTTTGTCAATCCAAAACTTCACTCAGCAGGAATCATGGCCATATTTTCCCCACTTATCTTACCTTCTCAATTAAATGATTTACCTCAGGGCCATGGCCAGAGACTCCCCCTGTTTGATGAAAATTCTCCTATAACTACAAAACAACACATTTCCAAGTCATTGACTTCATATAATTGGAAGAAGTAGATGCTGACAATGCCAAAATGAGAATTATAGCCTAGAGATTCTCTGGAGATGTCAAAATTTGGTATAGATCCTTGACTACAAATTCCATTGCCGCTCAAGACCAGCTGTTTGATGCATTTATATCCCGATGGGAGGTGAAGAAAAACCATTTAAAATTGCTTTATGAGTATGAGAATATAAAGAGAAATCCTAATGAATTAGTCCAAGATTTCAATACTCACTTCAATAGAACTTATAATGAAATTCACGTTGAGATCAAGCCTCCTCCAGGCTTAGCTTTCATACATTATCCAGAAGCATTTGATCTAGACATGGCATACCAATTAAGGGAAATAAGTCCATCTACATTGGAAGATATGTAAAAGAAAACAATCAACATTGAAGCAAATATGTTGATGAAAAAATCTAGAACTAGAGGTGAGAGAAAATTCACTATTAAAGAAGAACCATCCACCTCATATTCTGATGCTAAAATGGACACTTTGATAAGGGAAATTTAAAGAATGGATAACATGATGTCCATCATTGAAAGACAACCCGAGGTAAAAAATCCTAACTTTAGAGACCAACAACGACCTTAGTTAAGGATCAAACAGAGAGAACAACGGGCTCCTGAGAACCAACACAACAACAACAAATTAAGACACCCTTGCAGTAGAATTATGCTCAAGGAATAGAAGAAGAAGATGAAGGCATGATTGTTGAGGAAAATCTCCTTTTCAAGGCTGAAGGTCTGCCCATGTTTTTGACAAAAGATGAAGAGTATTTTGAAAAGAAAGACGAGCCTAAGGATGAATATTTTATCCTTGCCAATGATCATGAGTTGGAGACCGAATCAGATGATTATTAGTAAGGTTACTTGAATGCACTTATTTCACAGTGGAGGAAGTACTCGTTGAGGAGTAGAGATGTGCTGGTTAATGCCATTCAGAAAAGGGCATCTCAGCAGAAAGATAATCAAACAAACTGAATCCTCAAGTTAATCAGAGAAAAGGGAAAGAGCCTGCAGCCATGAATTAGATCAAGGGAAAGAGCCTGCAGCCATGAATTAGATCAAGGCAAATCAGCCATGTACAAGTTCAACAAGTAAGGAAAAGGAGAGTCAAAATAAAGAAGCTCCATCAAAGGACCATGATGACAAACGAGACATCATCATTAAAGAGGTAGAGAAATCCACTCCTTTCAGCCTAGAAACTGAAATTTCAAAATTGAAAGTGTCTATACCTTTAATTGAGCTTGTTAAGAATAACCAGTATAAGTCCCATGTAGACAAAATTCTTAAAGTAGATCCTTTGTCCGACATGGTAAATGTTTAAGATGATCAACACAAACTTATTTTTGGTCCTGCTATTTATGGTCAGTTATAAGATAGCTGTAATATTACCAAATGGGAAAAGCATGAATATATAACAAAATGCTGGAATAGCAGTGTAAAACATCACATGAAAACATGAGACCAATATGGATCCTTCTTATTCATAAAAAAAACAACAAACACGTATAATATAATGGGCCACAAAAAATATAACAAGGTTCAACAAGCCTCCAATAAAGAAAACCCTCAAGAATGAGGTGCTACTACTATATAAAAATGCTGGAGACACTGCTACAACAAAATTATGAGAGTTTTGCTACAGAAAAATGAACATACAAAGATAAAGGGCTGATATATGCCACACGGGATACAAAAATGAAGATCTGGGCTCTATAACAAACTTCCAAGACAACTGAAGAGGGTTTCCACTGAAGAGAAATGGTTGAAGTTGATATGAAAATGAATGTACTCTCCTCCAATTGATCCTTCGGAAAGGCTGCCCCCTTCACTAAAGAAATCACTCCCCAAATCACCTACTGCAAATACCTTAAAAATCCTCCCTAGAATAAAGCAGATCCAGACTGATACTGTGCTGTGGGGGATAAAAACACTATGGCATGATGCCAAATATATCAATGATTCTCCAGGGCCTTCTTGACTAGCCCCCCAAGAGAAAGGAACATTCCTCCAATGAGATCTAGCTCAGAAATCACCCAAATCAACCCTCCACAACTTCTGCCCTACAACACAACACAACCTAAATAGGAAATGTGTTGTACATTAAGACTGAAGCCTTGGCCTGATGCCTGAATGTGGAAATGTAGTTCAATTACTCTTCCTTAGGGTTCACTCAAGGAAAAAGGTGGGATTCCTGCTCAGGAACACCCTGTGCTAAAATACACTGCAATATTAGCTAAATAGCTGAAGAGAGCAACAAGTCTAAAAAAACCATAAATCCAAATATCAAATACATAAGCATAACATCTATGGCTGCCATCCTCTTCCTTATATAAGTGGTGAGCTTCCTCACCCTCGGCCCCACTCATTAAAGGCACTACTTCCATACATGGAATCTCCCTCCAAAGCTGCGCTGTCCCATAATGAATGCCACTCTTCCATGACAACGTTGTTGATTTGGTCAAAGTTGACCCAGTCTATGTGCTCTAGCCCCTTTTCACACACAAGGGTGCTTAATTAATATGCTAAGATGTCCTCCTTTCACATTAGCAGTGTTTTATTCCTATTAAGGAGATTTATGGGTCTCCATACCCTTTTATTCATCAAACAAGGAAGAAAAAAAAAATTAATATTACAAATAGCTCATGTCTAATTTAGAACATTACAATAGCGAGGTTCCCCTATTCTATTTGAGTCTAAGAATCCACCAATGCATTTTACACAATTCCATGTTAGACTCTGGAGCCTCCCATATCTAATTCCAAAAGCCATTATGGAGAAGTTGGGCCTAGATATCACTCGTCCTTACCATGACTTATTCTCCTTCGATTCAGGTAGAGTCCATTGTATTGGCCTCATTAAAGATTTGGTAGTCTTCCTATTGCAGATTCCAGCAGAGAATGTTTTAATGGACGTGGTGGTACCTAACATACCACCATAGTTTGGTATGTTGTTGTCAATATCTTGGGGAGAAAAGTTGAGGGGAACTTTGCAATTATACTTCTTTTATGAAACCATCCTAGTTTTTGGACAATTGAGAAAGTTGTACTGTGAAACAAAGATGAAATATATGATCACAAGCAAAGAAAAGCTCAACAATCATCTGATAAATGTTGTACATAAATATTTAGAGTCATTTATTTTGTTTAATGATAATGACTTAAATGATGTAGATAGCCAGCTTGTAGAAGTAGAAGATATTCTAGAGATTCATAATTGCATTAGAAAATTTATAGAAAAGGAAAAATAGAATCTGTCGAGTTCATAAGAACAACCATCAAATGAGGCAGAGAAAAACTTAGAACAACCATTAGACAAAGTAGAAGAAAGTCCAGAACAACATTAATAAATAGTTCAGAAAGTTGAGACAAAACAAAAATCACAGTTCCAGCACTTGGAGGATGAAAATGGTCTATGGTCCATGGAAGTTGACGGTGCCTTGGGGAAAGACGGGGCAGACATTGGAATTTGGGTCCACAACCCTTTTAATCAACCTTGTAAGGTTCCTAAAAATGTTATATTATGCTCATAAAAGTTAGCTTTGGATTGCACTAACAATGAGGCAAAGTATGAAGCATTGATTACTGGCCTAAAGATTTTGAAGAAGCTGGGTGAAAAAATAATTTCAGTATGTGGTGATTAAGAACTTGTGATCAAGCAAGTTAAAGGTGAATATCAAGCTAACCATCCACAGATGAGAGAATACAGGAATGGTGTGCTAGATATTTTGAAAATGTTTCCGGAATATACACTTTCAGTTTTTCCAAGGAGTCAAAATATCATGGCATATTCATTGGCTATAGCTGCAAGCAATTTCAAGATCCCCATCTTTTCAAACAAGAAATTTGAGATTCATGTGAAACACCAGCCCACTTTTCCCAATAACTTGCAATATTGGCAAGTATTCTGGGATGAGAAGCAGGTTACAAATAAATTTCTCCAAGGTGAGGGTGAATTCGAGAATTGTTCCATAGATGAAATTTCTGACAAATATGACTGGGACATTGAAACAACTCAGGTGGATGTACTACAACTGAAAGACAAAAATATTCCAAAAGGTATCATACCTTTGGAAGAATTGTTTCAATGGAAAAAGACTACATTGGTGCCTATGGAAAAAGGTGTGGAGGACGTGAACATTGGGACAATGGAAAAGCCAATGATGGTTAAACTTTCCAAGTCTTTATCACCTGAGGTAAAGGCTAAACATGTTGATTTATTGTCTGAATTTTCTGATGTTTTCTCATGGGAATATGTACATTTAAAGGTTTATGACAAGAACATCATTCAACACACCATTTTGATTAAGCCCGATTGAAAGCCCTTTCAACAAAATTTGAGAATGATCAACCCGACATTGCTGCCATCAATTGAAAAAGAAGTGAACATAATTTTTAAGTCTGACATTATTGTTCCTATCAGATTTTTTGATTGGATTTCGAATTTGGTCCCGGTAATAAAGAAGACTGGAGAAATCCTGTTATGCATAGATTTCAGGAACTTGAACAAAGTATCTTTGAAGGACAATTATCCACTTCCCAAAATGGATCATATCCTTCAAATATTTGTTGGATCTTCCCGGATGTCATTTTTGGATGGCTATTCGGGATACAATCAAATTCTAGTGCACGAGGATGATTAGGACAAGAAAAGATTTACTACACCTTGGGGTACGTTCAAATATGCAAAGATGCCATTTTGTCTGAAAAATTGTAATATTCCCAAATTTTCACATCATATTTGGAATATTAGAGTCCTTGATTTTCTTAATAAATTAAGTAAATAAAAGGGTGGAGGGACCCACAAACCTAAAAGATGAATAAAATTCAATTTTTATGTGTGAATGTGGATATTCTAGATCTAGATCTAAAACATGGAATAGTGGAGCAACTCCATTAATGGAGATCATGTATCATTTATGAGATAGATTATGGAGGATGAAATAGTCAAATAAGATCATGGATATTAAATATAAAATCATAAGGACCTTTGATAAGGTCAACTGAGATCATAATGCATTCAAAGAAGATCATAAAGCATTTATGATAAGATAGTGGAGGAAGTGATGCATTTAATGCATGCATGATGTAGAGGGTGATCACCCCATATGAACATGATGGAAGACATGGATCAACAACGTAGTCAAACATGGAGACTTTTTCCACATGTACAGTGCAGATTTGGAGTGGGCCTAGGCTATCGAAGGCTCATGCATATAATGAAAGTGAAGGCACAATGGAAGAAATTATTTGGATTATTCATTTCTTGATTTGTTTAGATCTAGATTTGTCTTAGAACATTTCTATGCAAGCTTCGGTTGTTTAGCAGAGTTTGTAGTGCTGCTTAGCACAGGGTGTTCCTGAGCAGGAATCCCACCTCTTCCCTTGAGTGATCTCTTGGGATAGGATTGTTCTTGATTCCTTATCAGGCATTGGTTCCATCTTCAGGAGGTTGTTTCTAGGATTCAGCTAGGAAACCAGTGGAGGATCCATCCTACAACTTTTTTCTTCAGATCCAGCCTTTCAGGAGCAACATATTTATATCCGACATTCAGGCCTTGGGGTTTTACCTCCATGCAGCATCAGTCCCTTCAAGGATTTCGCAGTTCAGTCTTGTAGATCTATTGAAGAAAGTAAGTTTCCACTATTTTAGCTGGAAATCCTGTGAGGGATAACCTCCTGACATTGGATCTATTGTTTCCATCATCCAGGAGCTGATTTGACATATCTAGCAGTAGGCTGTTGAGCCTCCATCTCTAACAACGCAGTTTTCTGAAGCTGTTGTTCCTACAACAACTATTTTCAGTGGAGGAGATTGGAGGAGCTAGATCTTGAGCTTTTAGCCCAAGGATCTAGTGAAGGGATCAACCCTTATTGCTTAGATATGATTGTACATCATTGCAGCCATCATATTATAATAGATCTAGCTTCAGATCTGGATTCCCAAAAACATATAATTGAGGCCCTAAGAGGAAGGTTGTCTTAGACTTACACATTTGAGAAACCCCTCCTGGGTTATCTTGGGAATCCATCATAGAGCCCAGATCTACAATTTCAGCATCATCGAAGCTCCCATTCTTCCTAGATATGAATTTTTATCTTTCAGGCAGTTGTAGTCCCTACATTTGTAGTAGGGACAATGCAGTATACCTTCCAACAGAGTAGCAGTTACGCAGTCCCTCTTGGGATATCATTACAGGGTCATTCTAGGCTACTCTTGTGGCTTGAGTGTCTCACATTTTGAGCACTATTGTACTTGCTTATTCACCTCCAAAATAATAAAATGGCTCATCTATTTCTGTGCATTCTGATGTGTATTTAGATCTATTGTTTACTTTTCTGTAGATCTTATATTGTGTTTAAGTATTACTACATTCTCCCTTTTGGGATACTACAGTGCTATCAGAGCATGATCTTTGGCTCAACTTGTGGACACTTCATCTTTTACATCAAAAGAAGAAGCAGATAGATGAGATCTATCATGGAGGATGATAATTCTGTCACTCCTTTCTTTATATCCATGCATGATCTCTCCAAGGAGGTCAATCAAATGAAGAAGGAAGGACAGAAAGAAGATCCAAGAAGAAGAATTGATGAGGAAGGTCCAAGAACCTCCTATCAACAACGGAGAAAACCAGAGAATCCTAGATCTCCTCATAGATCCACTATGCCCACTTTCTTTGGAGAAGGTGAAAGGTGTAGAAATGAATAAAGGAATGAAATTGAGATTCACGAGACTCTCAGTCTATATATTGAAGAGTACAAAGAACAGTCTAGAGCATTCAAGGAGAAGCTAACTCTCCAACAATTCTTCAAAATCAAAGAAGAAAGTGGATCCTATAGCAACAATAGAAGAAAGAGGCATAATAGATTCTATATGCCTACATTTGATGGATCTTCTTCAAGCATTGTTAAGGCTTGGAGGAGGGAGTTATATGCATTTATCAGGCTACATCTTGTAGCTAAAGGAGAGGCTGTTCAAATTGCATCACTTCATATTTTAGATGAATCCAATGATTGGTGGTTTGGTCACATGGAGCATGCAAAGGTGACTAAATATTTAGATTTCTTTCACAAGTTGAGGAAGGAATTTTATGTGAGAAAACCAGAGATGTGTCACAAAGTGACATTTCCTAAGGAAACAAAGGAGCATGTCAATCTTGTCACTCTGGAAAAGAGGTCACTACATTCACCACCAGCTGCAGAAGTACTTTCATCCAGAGAAGAGACACTTGCAACTTTGCAAGGTGGTCTTGAGCTCTTGGCACATAGAGTCCCATGCATGATTTGGGAGATGCATGAGGAAGAGGAGGGAGATTCTAGCGCTGGTACACTTGGAGAAGAGCACCCATCACTCTTACAGAAGTTGGAGGCACTATTGTCCCGGTTGGAGGAACTCTTGTGTTTTGGAAAGAGGTTCCCATACATCAGTTGATCCAAGGTATTCATGAACTTTCATCACATATTGTTTAGGGCCAATGCATAACCAAGGGTTAGAACAAATTGCTGATTTGAAGGAACAACATATCACAACACAAAGGACCCTTGATCTAATCAAGGAGGAGATTAAGAACTATCCCAGTTCATCATTGTTGAGCTACATTCAACCCTTTGATTTGAAGTGTAGAGTTTCAGAAAGTGGGATTAGCATGATCTTATGTACAATAACTAGTTGTGAGATCAATATTGTGCCTTGCTTTGAGACAACTCATGTATTACCATGCAGATCTACAACACTGTCACTTAGTAGCTGTGATAAATAAGGGGCATCATCATTCTTGGAACATTATGAAGGTAGCTTCATTCATGAAGCAATGGAGGTAAAGATGGTAGATGGTAGACATCTTGAGTTGAGAAATCTTTTCTCCTTTCTAGATGACCCTTTCTCAATGAGCATCTCACTGCTTAAAGAGAAACTTTTACCTGTAGCAGATCCAACACCTATTTTGTTTTGGAGGGCCTTTGGTGAAGAGAGAATCTCCTTGAGAGATATCCTTGGAGGTGCACTTCAACATTTCATGAAGTGCAAAGTTATTCATCAGTTTGAGGAGGATGGTATTCTACAAAGGAAGGATACCATGATTATGCATCACATCATTCATCATCTACATTGGGATGAGTGGGTGAGGATGATAAGCAATGGGTTGCATGACCACTTGCAAATATATGACATGGGCCAGCAAGCTTGGTTACATTGGTTGATTTTGGGAGATCTTTGTCACTTCCCAAAGGCTCCTATTTCTTTGATCCATGCCTTGAAAAACAATTATGAAATGAAGAAGGAGGCATGGCTACGCTGGATGCTTTTGGGTGAGTATGGTTACCACCCAATAGCTCATATTTTTCTGATTCATGCCTTGTATATCAATGATAAAATGCAGCAAAAGAAGGCATGTTCATTTCCCTTGAGAGAGTTTGGCCACCACATGACATCTCCTATGTCTATGTGTTTTGTATTGGGTAAATCTTGGCATGATTCTCTCATGATGTGTATTGATGGTGTTCACTTGTATTGGGCTGATGTGACATTCTACATGTCTATCAGTATGTTTTTTCTCCATGATGCACATGAGGAGGAGAGAAAGCAACAAGATCTCTTGTTGCTTTGGTTTCTTTTAGGGGAGTTTGGCTTGTCCATCTTACATGGAGGAGATGGAGGATGGAAGCAAAGGGCCTTACTCCGGTGGTTACTATTAGAAGAATATAGTTTGACATCTTTGTCTACCCATATAACTCCTTTCCTTATTCTTTTGCATAAATTTGGAATGATGCTTGGATCCAACAAGGCCAACAGGGCTAAGGATCAGAGCGTATCAATGCTCAATCAAATTAATAAAGCATGGGATGGAGAGATGTATTGTGAGATGGAGATTTTCCTTTGTGGAAAGGGCCACTTTATTTTATGTATCTCATGTATTGATGATGATGTTGGACATCATATAGTTGTCACTTGGTACTTCATGGTGACAGGAGGGCATCTAACTACACAGTTGGAGGTCATTCTATGCTCTCTTGAGAGACAACTTTGGAACCAAACATGCATAACACATTACAACAAATTGAGGAAGCCTTCCTTATGTGGATGCCATTTGGAGGGGAATAGATGGCGTGCATCTACTTTTGGAGTTGCTTGCGCACAAGAAACATTTTGTCAGGGGGGGGGGCTATAATATTCCCAAATTTTCACATCATATTTGGAATATTAGAGTCCTTGATTTTCTTAATAAATTAAGTAAATAAAATGGTGGAGGGACCCACAAACCTCAAAGATGAATAAAATCCACTTTTTATGTGTGAATGTGGATATTCTAGATCTATATCTAAAACATGGAATAGTGGAGAAACTCCATTAATGGAGATCATGTTTCATTTATGAGATAGATTATGGAGGATGAAATAGTCAAATAAGATCATGGATATTAAATATAAAATCATAAGGAACTTTGATAAGGTCAACTGAGATCATAATGCATTCAAAGAAGATCATAAAGCATTTATGATAAGATAGTGGAGGAAGTGATGCATTTAATGCATGCATGATGGAGAGGGTGATCACCCCATATGAACATGATGGAAGACATGGATCAACAAAGTAGTCAAACATGGAGACTTTGTCCACATGTACAACTTAGATTTGGAGTGGGCCTAGGCTATGGAAGGCTAATGCATATAATGAAGGTGAAGGCACAATGGAAGGCATGACTTGGATTATTCATTTCTTGATCTGTTTAGATCTATATTTGTCTTAGGACATTTCTATGTAAGCTTGGGCTATTTAGCAGAGTTTGCAGTGCTGCTTAGCACAGGGTGTTCCCAAGCGGGAATCCCACCTCTTCCCTTGAGTGATCTCTTGGGAGAGGATTGTTATTCATTTCTTATCAGGCATTGGTGCCATCTTCAGGAGGTTGTTTCTAGCATTCAGCTAGGAAACCAGTGGAGGATCCATCCTACCAGCCTTTTAGGAGTAACATATTTATATTCGGCATTCAGGCCTTGGGGTTTTACCTCCATGCAGCAGCAGTCCCTTCAAGGATTGCACAATTAATTCTTGTAGATCTATTGGAGGAAGGGAGTTTCTAGTATTTCAGTTGGAAATCCTGTGAGGGATAACCTCCTTACATTGGATCTATTGTTTCCATAATCCAGGAGCTGACTTGATATATCTAACAGCAGGCTATTGAGCCTCCCTCTCTGACAGTGCAATTTTCTGAAGCTGTTGTTCCTACAACAACTTTTTTCAGTGGAGGAGATTGGAGGAGCTAGATCTTGAGCTTTTAGCCCAAGGATCTAGTGAAGGGATCAACCCTTCTTGCTTAGATATGATTGTACATCATTGCAGCCATCATATTATTAGATCTAGATTTAGATCTGCATTCCCAATAGCATATAATTGAGGCCCTAAGAGGAAGGTTGTCTTAGACTTATAGATATGAGAAACCTCTCCTAGGTTATCTTGGGAATCCATCATAGAGACCAAATCTACAATTTCAGCATCATCAGAGCTCCCATTCTACCTAGATCTGACTTTTTATCTTACAGGCAGTTGCAGTCCCTACATTTGCAGCAGGGACAACGTAGTATACCTTCCAGCAGAGCAGTAGTTACGCAGTCCCTCTTGGGATATCATTGTAGGGTCATTCTAGGCTACTCTTGTGGCTTGAGTGTCTCACATTTTGAGCACTGTTTTACTTGCTTATTCACCTCCAAAATAATAAAATGGCTCAACTATTTCTATGAATTCTGATGTGTATTTAGATATATTGTTTACTTTGCTGTAGATATTATATTGTGTTTAAGTATTACTGCATTCTCCCTTTTGGGATACTACAAAAATGCAGGGGCCACGTTTCAACGGGTCATGGACATAGCATTTGCCAATGAAAAAGATGTTTTCTTGGTTGTTTATTTAGATGACTTGACATTGTTTTCACAGTTTGATGATGAACATTTACATGATTTAAGAATTGTTTTGACAGATGCAGGAAGTTTATAATCTCTTTCAACCCAAATAAAATCCTTTTTTCCATGGAGGAGGGAAAACTTCTTGGTCACATCATCTCCAAGCCTTGGGATCCGGATTGACCCTTCTCATGTTCAAGCAATTCAACAGATTGATTTCCCTCGTAGAAAAAAGGAAATACAAGAATTTAATGGTAAGATGAATTTCTTATGCAAATTTATTCCTAATTTCGCTGGGCATCTTAGAGAGTTGAAAAATACGTTGAAGAAAGATATGATGTGAAGTGGTCTGAAGATTCCCATAATTATTTCAACTTAGTAAAGTTTTCCTTGACCACTGCCCCTGTTTTAAAAAGTCCTGATTATTCTATTGTTTTCATAATATTCTCATTTTCTTCTGAGCATACCCTGGCAATAGGCTTGATGCAGAAAAGGGATAAAATTGAGCTACCAATTGCATTTTTTAGTCACAATATCAGAGATGCAGCCCTTGGGTACAACATCATAGAGAAAGAGGCTTTGGCTTTGGCAAAAGCACTGAAAGATTTTAGAGTTTATATTTTACATTCACATACTCTCACATATGTGCCTAATGTAGCTGTAAAAGAATTTCTTATGCAGACAGATCCAGAAGGTACGAGAGGGAGATGGATAGCAACATTACTAGAATACGACCTTGAGATGAAGCCCACCAAGCTGATCAAAGGTTAGGTCTTAGCCAAGCTCATGGCTGAGTCAAACCTCCATGCTCTAGACATCAACCTATTTTTAGCCTTGTTCAATAATGAAGAAGAAGTAAATGTCATTCAGGTACCTGATACATTTTTGTCATCTCCACGATATTATGATATTATCTATGTTTTGCAACATCTAAAACCTCCTCTAGGCATGTCTAAGAGTCAAGGCAGGTCTTTGAAACTCAAAGCTTCCAAGTATTGCATATTAGACAATGCACTTTACTAGAAGGATCCTGGAGGTGTTTTGCTGAACTGTCTGGTTGAAGAAGAATCTAAAGAAGTGATGAATGAGTTCCACAAAGGAGATTGTGGGGGCCACCTATATTGGAAGAACACGACCAATAAAATATTGAGAGTGGGATATTATTGGCCGACACTTTTTGTAGATGTGTACAAAACAGTAATGAGTTTCCATGAATGTCATTTTTTTTAGGGTAAAATAAAGCTTCTCCTATTACCTTTTCAACCTATTTCAATACATGCACAATTTCAACAGTGGGGCCTAGATTTCATAGGCAAGATTCACCCAGCATCATCCGCACAACACAAGTGGATATTGATAGCCACATATTACTTTACAAAGTGGATCAAAGTGATCCTGACCAGGCAAGCAACATATCCTATCATCATTCAATTTTTAGAAACTAATATCTTGTCCCTTTTTGGTTGTCCTACTAAGATTATCACATATAACGCAACAATATTCAAGTCTAAGTAGATGAATGAGTTTTGTGACAGATATAACATCAAGGTTGGACACTCTAAAACCTACTACCCACAAGGTAATGGATTGGAAGAGTCCTCTAATAAATCCTTGATTAGTATGATTAAGAAAATGTTATAGGAAAATAAAAATAATTGGAATAAGAATTTGATCAATGCATTGTGGGTAGACTGGGTGAGTAGTAAGAAGTCTATTGGATTGTATCATTTTCAAGTTGTGTATGGTGTCGATACTATGTTTCGTTCATCATTAGTAGTCCCAGTTATGAAACTGTTGCAAGAAGTAGGGATTGAGGAAAATGACATACAACGCCTGATCAATCAAATGATCCACCTTCAACAAATGAGAGATGAGGCAATTCAAAATACCTCAAAAATCCATGACAAGATAAAGAAAATATATGAACAAAAAACAAAGGAAGACAACTTCAAGGTTGGAGATGTAGTATTCTGCTGGAATGCCAGAAATGAGGATAAGGGTAAGCATGTAAAAATTGAGAATCTATGGAAAGGGCCATATCAGATTTCAGCTTCTCGTGGACAAAATTCTTATTTTCTTGAAGAGATGAATGGACAAGAGTGCTTAGGAGGGCGAGCCAATGGTAGTATCCTTAAGCACTATCTTTTCTGAGGTATATTTCTGAAAAATTTTCCCATTTAATTGTAAATATAAATTTATGTTTTTTTCAAGTGTGAAGTAGAGAATCAATGGAGTTCGAAGCCTGAAGTGAAGGCCATGGAGTTTCAATGATTTTCTGCTATTTTTTGAGTTATCAGTTTTCAGTCAAGTAAGTCAGTATTGAGTCAATTTTGAGTCAATTTTGAGTTTGTCTTGAGTCAGTCTATATCATCTGAGTTATCTGTTTTTAGTCATGTTTATTAGTTTGAGTTTTTGACTGTATTGGCTCAATGGATAAGGCTAGTTGGTCTATGGTGTTCTTAACACATATTTCAGAGCTATCATCCCCAATAAGGCCAATGTTAGTGTCAGTATTTGAATCCTGCCATCAGTGATAAAAAATACTCTTTTCATATCATATTAGGTCTCATTTAGGAAATTTTTTCATTTCACTAGGTCATCATTCCAAAATTTATTCACTGATGGTAGCCCTAAATAAAAAAATTTCACTTTTTCCTAAATTTCCATTACTTGCCGGCTCATTTTCATAATTTTTTGAATGAACACTATTCATGAGTTTTTATTACTTGTTCAGTCATGTCATCATGAATTTCATTTCATCAAGGATGTCATTAGATCTTTAGGGTTTTTCAAGGTCCAATAATAAATCATTTCCATTACATAAGAGAAACTGTTATAGGTCAATTTGGGTACCATTTCCAATGACCTGGTTAACTGGACATCATCCCCATAACCAATGAATAGGGTCTATCATCCCCTATCATTTCAATTGCTACATGTCCTAAGACAAAGAACAAGACAAATCATACATGACTTCCATTTGCAAAGGTTTCCAAGATTTGAAGTTTATATTATATCATATGTGAGCTCATCAACGTTGCCTCTCAAGGGACTAAGTGCATTGCATATGCAAGTAACCTCACTCAAGGGTGCTTTGCAAAGCACTTCTCGACACTCAATGGTGCGTTGGTCACATTGGGAGCGAAATTCTCATTGTTCCAAAATCTCCACTTAGCCAGTGCTTCTAGAACAATGCACATGTGTCAAACTTCGAATCCACGTGTCCATTTGACATCTATGAGATTGGGAACATGTCTTGCATATTATTAGAAAGTCATTGATTGTAAAACTACCTCCAGTTCATCTATAAATTGAGAACAAATCCTAGTGCTTGGAAGGAAGGATTTGAGTAGAGAAATGCTGGTGGAATTTCAATTGAGGAGTTGATTTGTGTAACATGCTGCTGGAGAGATGTGCATTGTGATGAGGCTGGGATGCTGCTGGAGATGGTGACTTCAAATCAATCATTGGGTTGTAACCTCCCCTTCTATCCATTAATAAATATTACTGCTTACTTTTCCACATATGTATCTGTATAAGCTTTTGTCTTTCATATTATGAATTTTTATTTGATGTATACGGTTTATATTTCATTGATTTAACTAAATAACTTGAATAGACATATGTATTATTGCTATCTTTTGCTATTTAGTGTTCATTCTTGTAGGAAATATTTTGGTGATATAGCTTGGATTTGAAGCTACAACAAGAGCGACAGAAGGAGACATGGAAGTGCTTGGACTCCAATTAAGTTTCTTGATATATTCTGTGTGTTTGTTTACAGTTAGGAAAATTAGTTGTAAAGTATTTAACCTGTTGTTCTAGATGAGCACCACATCTGGGGAAGAATGTTTTATCCGTAATCCATAATTCCGCATAACAAATTGGCGACTCCGCTAGGGAGTTTATCCTTCATCCTTGGTGTATTTGCCTCTGTTTGTCTCTGTTTATTCACCTAGTAGCATTTAATCTCAAATATTAGGCTTTTTGAAATCAAAATTTGCATTAGAAGTGTGTTAAACAGTTGAATTTTTTATTCTACACTGCGCCTAACGCATTGTAGGACATGACACATTGCTTTGCATAGCACTGTCTCCCTTTCACGGGTGCGTTGCAACGCACTGTCTCCCTTTAGAGACTGCATTTCCCCTTAGAACCAACCAAATTCCATTGAGTTTTTCATTGAATTTTCTTTCAGTTTGTTGTTTTCTGTGTTTTAAAGAGCCTGATGCCTCATATTGACCAGTAAATTTATCTACTCCTTCCTCCTTTGAAAGAAAAAGTTTGTTCAATGTTTATTTAAAGTGTTTTTCTTTATCATTGACGAATTAATTTCAAAGTATTTTCATTGCTGCATTAGATCCATTTTATTTTGAAAAGGAAATTGTCGTTAAATTCTTCGTTTCTTGATAGGAAAAATTGTTGTTAAATTCCTCATTTTTCCTTCAAAAGATAAATTGTTGTTTGATTCTTCATTTCTCAAAAGTAAAATGGCATTTTTTTTTGTTGATTTCATGCATCTAGTTTCTTTTTTGCATTCACATTAAGGGGACAGAAAAGAAAAACCTAAAGTTTCATATAGTGGATTGTGTGTTTTGCAAAGGAACAATTAGGAAAGCTGCATATTAGTTTGTGCTCATTTTTGTTTGCTCTCAAATTGATTTCTCTTTCCCTTTCATAGCTAAGACTTTCATTGAAAAAGATAAAAGTGAAAAGTTTTCTTATCATTTTAGTTTGCATTTTATGAATTTCCATCACATCATCGTGGTGAACCTTGAAAAGAAAATTGATAAACAATATCAACTTAAAATTTACATCAATTTACCTAACAAAGCATTGGAACCATAACGATAACATTTAGAAGGTCTAGGCTAGAGACGTGTTCCGACATCGTAAAACATGGCAGCTATCATTAATTATCTGCGATACATTTCGAGTGTGATACCTCACTCCACATACGTAAGTATAATGTAGCTCGTCCACTTACTCTCATGTATATCGGGCAGTGTTACAGTACGAAAAGTATAAAGGGGTGCTCTCACTGTGCAGTTTCGTATCAGACAGTGCTAATATGGACTTGGGCCTCCACGTACCTTCGGGTATATTTGGGAGGACAACTTTAGGTTGCTATCCATCCATAGTGAACTGAGTTGGCCGCCTTGTAAATTGTGATACACCAAGCACAAAATTCAGGGAGATTGCCTGTGCGTACTTCCTGGCTCGCCAGGAGGTATTCTGCAGTTCACAGTTTATTAGTAAACCTTTTTGCCTAGAATTACCTCTTTTATTTTGTTTATTTGTTTTTGGTTAAAATAAATCAGTCATTGTGGAAGAAAAAAATCCTTTCCCCCCTCGTTCACGTATATTATCATTGAAGCCACCTTTACCACCAGAATTTACTCCTGGTCGGCAAAGGCGACATCACTCTACCGAAACCAGTACTATCAGTACCTCTCGTGAAGCATCATCTTCCCATATACCAGAGTTGGCACAAATTTTTTCTACACATCCTGGTTCATCTACTGTTATTGAGATGGAGTCCTCACAGCTACCCGTGGTCACGATCCATCCAATCAGTGAGACCATACCTCCTGAACCTGATGTTGTTTAACCGGAAGTTAATCTAGATCCTATCTCCTTTTTGCCAGAAAATTTGCATCCCGAAGTCAAACTACCAAAAGTTTTTCCTGAATTTGTCATCCCACATTCTACTGTAGCCATTGAATCTCCCATATCACACAGTCAACCTCCTGAAATATACTTTGGGCCCGAAGGTGAAATTCTTCCACCTGGTTTAATTTCGATTGAAGAAATCCCACAAGACGAGACACCTTTAACTCACTACAAGGAAAAGACCCTCTAGCGGATGTTTTTGAGGAACCCCTTATAAAAATACCCCAGACATCCGTTTCTAGTGGAGGTTCCTAGAGGATGTTGGTGGGTGGAGGTTTTTGCGGATGTATTTCATCCGTTGCTATTATCACCGTAAAATGCACCAGTGCGTTAAACATGAGAAAGCACCAGTTTGGTTAAAAAATTGGCACACCGGACACCTTGCGCTCCGTACACACCCTCCCGGTGCATTGTATTTTTGTAGCGCACTGGTACTTTACATAACCTCCGCACCGGTGCCTCATAAAAAGCGCACGAAAATCGAAACTGCCCGGGTCACCCTTAAACATACCAGGTCGCAAACACACCGGGTCGCCCTGAAAACCCCACGCACCGGCACAAG
The DNA here is from genome assembly GCA_034641835.2 of Pinus albicaulis. Lineage (NCBI taxonomy): Eukaryota > Viridiplantae > Streptophyta > Pinopsida > Pinales > Pinaceae > Pinus > Pinus albicaulis. The sequence goes on along the minus strand of CM076584.1, from coordinate 1,706,359,312 downwards.
GTTAAATAAATAAAAAATTACAGCCAAAAACCACACAAAACATAGGCACACCGGACACCGTGCGCTCCTTACACACCCTCTCGATGCTTCAGAAAATGCGCGTGAAAATAGAAACCGCCCAGTGTGGAATAAAGAAAATGCACCGGGACGTCAATAAACCCCGCGCATCGATAGAGGGTTAAATAAAAAAAAATTACGGCTAAAAAACAACACAAAACATTGGCACATCGGAAATCGTGCGTTACATACACACCTGCCCAGTGCGTCATATTAAGGAACTGCACCGGTGCGTGACAAATCGTCAGCACTGGTGCCTCATAAAAAGCGCGCGAAAACAGAAACCACCCGGGCGGAATGACGGAAACGGACCGGGGAACCCATAAACCCCGTGCACTGGAACAGGGTTAAATAAAAAAAAATTATGGCCAAAAAACCACACAAAAAATTGGCTCACCAGACAGCATTCCCAGTGCGTCGTATTACTGTAGAGCACTGGTGCGTTACAACTATGCTGCACCGGTGCCTCATAAAAGCGCGCGAAAACAGAAATCGCTTGGTGCAGCATAGTGCAAACGCACTGGTACGCCCATAAAAACCCCGCGCACCAGAACAGGGTTAAATAAAAAAAAATTACAGCCAAAAAACTGCATTTTTCACTTTTTTCAGTTGTACAGAGCTCTCAAGCACCAGTGCAAGTTATCCTTGTTTGAGCTGCCCTGACATCTGTGCTCCCATTGTATTCATTGCACGCACTGCTGCTGCGCATTGCCCACCAATCTCTAGCTTGAATTTTGTAAAATGGTGGACAAATTTTCTTTTGCAAATTCTACAGCCAATATGCCTCCTCGACAGGTAAATGTACAGGTATTTTTCTTGTTTTTCCATAATTAAGAGTTTTAGCGGATTATAATTTCAAAAACCTTAAAATTAACGATTATTATTATTATTATTATTTTTTTAATTTTTTTAATTATTTTTATTTTTAATTATTTATTTATTTTGTCGCGTGGTGCGCTCGATCCATTCGGCTCACACTGGTTTGCGGTGTTTCCTGTAAATTTACAGGCCGCACCGCAACTGGTGCTAACGATATCCGCACCGATTCTGGGGCGGTACCGATAGACACACCGTGTTATTTTAAAATAATTTAAAAAGTGCGGTGCAGTTGTTTACGAGGCCACACCATTGAGAATGTGGGATCGCGAAAACTTGGTGCATTGACGAAATTATCTGCCCCGGGGCACGTAATGTTGTCAGCGCACCGCATACCGCAATTAAAAATTGTCAACAGTTCAGCCTGGTAAACTGGTGCTAATGGTATCTTCACCGGTTCCGGGGCGATACCAAAAGCACACCCTGTTATTTTAATTTAAAAAAAAAGAGTGGTGCGGTCGGTTACCTGGTCGCACCATTGACCTGGTTGAATAGTGGTGATGTGGCGGGTTGACCGAAATAACTGCCCTGGGACGGCTATTTTTGTCAGTGCACGACTTACCATATTTGGCCTGCGTGAACGGTGCAGCCTTTTAAAATATCGCACCGACGACTATATATGGTGTCAGGAGGGCGGTGTGCTGACTTAGCTATACGCCCCAGGGCTTATAGTTTAGTCAGCACACCTCCCTCCTGACACTGCACGTAGTCAATGGTGCGCTAAAAACATTTTCTGGAGCACTGCCCCCCGGTGCATTGAATATGATTAGGTGCACCATCCCTGGTGCGCTCTGTTGAAAGACACACTGAGACCGGTGCGTGACTGTGTTTTTGGCGCACCGAATGTTGTTTTATTTATTTTTCAAAAAATATTTATATATGTATATTTCTAAATAAATGTATCATTTAATAAAAAAATTGTGTTTAATATGTCAATAATTCAGAGACGTGAAAGGAGAGAAGAGGGGCAGCAACAACAATAACATGCGGAAGAGTATAACATGGTTTTCCTGTGGGAGACACGAGAGAGGGAGAGAGATACGTAGCCTCAGCCTATTTCAGCAGCGATGCAGGGGCTTCTAAGGCAGGTAGGCCTCCTCAAGTTCTATGAGGAGGCTACTTCCCTAAAGTCCCATAGTTTTTTTTTTAGACATATTATCTGAAGGTGGAATGCCCAACAACAGGCTTTCCAGGTTGGTATCAACCAGTGGTACACGCCCACTAAGGAGGATATATATTTTATTACAGGGCTATCAAGGAGAGGGGTTGATTTTCCCTCATTCCCCGAGGTTCCAACTGGCTGTGTAGCAGGGAGTCAGTTAGTTTACTCCCAGAGATACATTGGAGAAAATGTACTATCTCCTGGAGAATTTCAGGTCGTTGGAGGGTAGTTACGTATTGGTGCATTTTGTCGTGAGGAGGTCCAGTGTCTCTCACTTATCATTTCGACCATTTCGCACAACACCAGTGATGGGAAACACATTAGTTGCTCGCTTTTATATTATGTTGATTCTTTAGTACAACAACCACGACTTGTCAGGTGGTCTGCCATTTTTTTTGCAACAGTTATGTACAACATTAGATAGATGTCGTGTTCATGCACAAGGGAGGGTCAACTTCCATTTTTCTTCAGAGATTTTTTGTTTATTTTTTGAGAGGTTTCTAGAGACGAGGCCTAGTTTTCTTCGGCAGCCTTGTAGGCCGATTACTGAGGCACGTATGCACATGTGGGGGCAGATAATGCCCAAGAGGGAGGAGACTTTGTTTCCGAAGAGGATATCAGATGATGCACTGGAGTTGCTAGCCAGTGTTGATGAGAATCCCTTCATTATGGTCCCTTGACCTTATGCGGGGTTGGATTGGCGAGGGTGTGCCAACATCCTCTTCACAACTGATGAGCCACTAGATGATAGAGGTAACATTACTATTTTATTTGAATTTATTCTAACATGTTCTTTAACTTGTTTTTATTAAATTGTGTAATGAAATTGCCTAATTATTGTTGTGTACTTGTATATATTTTGCAGGCATTGGCTCTTTTGATGGCGAGGAGATGCCGACACCACCACATGATCCAGGAGTGGATCCTGATGATGATGAGGGCATGCCAGATACCGAAGATCATCAGGAGGCCGGTGTAGAGAGACCTACTCCTGCTGGTGCACCAGTGCGCAGTTGACTTAATGATGCTAGATACAAGATGGAGTTGGGTGAATAACTCAGTGAATTGATTGTTGAGGTGGGCATCAGGCATGCTCATTACAGAGACATAGAGGCTGATGATAGGCTATTACAGATGTGGAGAGACATTCTGCGTGAGATGTACAACCTGATGTGGCATGTCGTAGTAGTTACGACATATTTTACACGACTGACGAGGATTGTTGCACGTTACAATCGATCCACAACACATGATGGACAGTCTGCGAGGCACAATGTACCATCATCTCATGATCGTTCACCTTGCGTCGCGCCAGATGAGCATGAACATCCACTAGAATCTAGCAGCAGTCATCATGGAGATGAGGCTGGACCATTGGCCATGTCCAGTCAGCAGCCTGCAGCACCCATCAGTACTCATGATCATGAGCAGGCACCATTGAATCATGAGCTAATCCATGACATTTATATTACAGTTGTATATTTTTAACAATATTCAGTTATATATATATATATATATATATATATATATATATATATATATATATATATATATATATATATATATATATATATATGGTCCATGTATTTTATGTTCATGTTACAGTTGTACTTAATTTACATGTTGGTGATCATCATGATGTGTATGTTGTTACGTCATGTTAGATATGTTCATTTAATGTGCAACTTGCAGATAGATGTGTATGTGATAGCAGTAGTTATTTGACATGAGATGTATATTTGATGTTTGTGTTGTGATGATGTTAATATATAATGTTAATTGTGTTTTGTTAGATGATCATGATCACGATGATGCAGTTAACGATTTTGAATGTGTTTTTTTGTCAAATATGATGTTTGTACGATGGTTATCATGAACGTGATGCTTATTAATTGATTAATACTAAATGATCATGATATTGTAAAATTGTAATATTTGTAATGGTATATGTTATCACCCAAAAATTTTCAAAACATCATTGTGTCATGTTTTTTTTTGGTCATGGTTTCAAAATGGGTTTAGAAGTCATTTTAGGATTTGGTTAAGGGTAGGTTAGGTTTTTACAAGTTCAAAGGTCATCATTAAGTTCAAATAAAGTCTTTTAAAGGTCCATTCATTGTCAAAATATCCATACTTTCCATTTGGGAGTCATTCCATAAAGTTTTGGGTCAAAACTGTGCAATTAGCCAAGAATCCACGTTTTTGTAGTGCCATTAGTTCAAAAAAGTTGATTTGCGCTACAAAAGCGCTAATAGTTTCGTAGTGCAAACTGGGATAAATACACTACGGGCGCTACGAAAGCATGGTTTCTTAACCATCTTGTCATTTGAGCTAGAAATTGTCAGAATTCGTTGGGAAATGGTAGGTTAGTGGTAGGATAGATCAGTTAATGATGAGATTCGATGTAATTACCCGTGCTACAGTCATCATTGTCATGATAGGGCATGAATGAGGCATAATTAAGTTATGAGATGACATTTCAAATTCAAAATCTTGCTTAATTGGTCATACTCATTTCTTTTGCCTCCATTTGAATGCCTAAGCTCTGAAGTGTCAAGCCAAACTTGTGGCTATTTCATACAATTTTCTTCTTCATCCTAATCAAGCGAGACTAATATAAACTATTCAAGTGAGACTATTTCATATATTCAAGTGAGGCATTTCATATATTCAAGCGAGGCTGTTTCAGATATTCTAGCGAAGTTGACAGTTTTTTCTGAGAAGCATGGCAAAGGAAAAGAAAGTCCACAGAGGGGGACACTGCTTAAGATATGAGCCTGAAAATATGAAGGCCATAATTGAAGACCCAACAGTGATGGAGGCATTCAGCAGAGTGGGTTGTCTTCAGTTTTGTGAAAAGCTGCACGGTTTCCACACACAGGTGCCTAAATAATTTGCGTTGCACTTCAATGGAACAACTACCAAGGTTGGGATGATAAGTGTGCCAATTACACCAAAGATTATTGCTGATGTGACAGAAATACCAAGGGGACAAGAAAATTGGTTCAAAAGTTTCAAATTTGATATGGAGCCATGCAAGGAATTCATGAAACCTGAGTATTCAGATATGGACCTCAATAATGCAATCCCTAGAAGCTGCATCAAAGACACTTATGCAAAGTTGCTGCTCAACATTCAGAGGTATTTTACATGTGAAGGCAGATATCATAAGGTCTACACATATCATTTCAAGCTGCTTCTACATTTCACGGGTAAGATTTCACTCGATTTTCCTTTCTATCTACATAGGATTCTTGCCAAAATGGCTGATAAAGTACAAGCCAAATTTGAAGGTTGTGAAACATCCTTGTTTCATCATGGTTTGATGAAGTTGTTGATTTTGAATGAGCTTTAGAAGATAGGCAGGGATTGGTCATCCTTTTTTTTTATGAATGGTTTTGAGTTGGAAATCCTAACTCCTACTAGAAACCCTAAAACTAAAGGACCTCCTTCACCACCAGTAGCAGAGTCTAGTCAACCTGTGGTTGCAAAACCAAAGGAATTTGTAAAAATGAAGCCAAGGAAACAAGTTGAGAAAAGGACAGAGTAGACAAAAATGATTGACACATCAACTCCATCACCTGCAAAACAGAAGCCAAAGAGTGTCAAAGAGGCAAAACAGAAACAAGTTTCCAGCAAGCAAGAAATCAAAAGAGTGACAAGAAGCCAAGCAGTGGCATCAAAAGGAAAGAGAGTTGTTTCAGTTTCAGAGGACAACCCATTAATTAAGGGAAATTTAGATGACATCCTTCATGCAATTGATATATAGGGGACACCCATTGTGCAAGCTGACTTCATTGGAGAAGATGAACACAAACAAAAAAAGGGTAAGTCTGCAAAGAAGCTTGAGTTTGAGGGTGAAAATGCAGCCTTCATCTTTCAAGCAAGGAAACCTTTAACTAGGCATGCTAAGAAACTCAAGGAAGGCAACAATGAAGTTCAAGAAACTCTTGAAACAAATAAATCCCTTGAAGAAGTGGTTGATCTCTCCTCACCTATAATAGAGCATGCAACCATCAAAACAAAGAAGGGAAAAGAAGAAATGACAGAGTGTCAACATATTGAGGATAAATTGAGGTTAGCAAACCAAGAAATTGCTGTGATGAGAAAGAGGGCTAGAAAGAACAGTATTGAGAAAACAGAGTTCAAAATAATGAAGGCACTGTGCGAAGGTCAAATTGGTTCTATTTCTGAAACTCCAAGCAGTGAAGAACAATCTTTCACATGGACAGTTCTAGCCATCAAGGAAGCTAAATTTGTCATAGTAATAAATACTCACTTGAGAGCCAGTAACAAAAGACTTAAATATCAAGTGGAGGACTTGGAGCAACAACTGAAATTGACTCAGGATGAGTTAAAGAAAAAAGGTGCAAAATTACAATCATTAAAAAGTCAAAAGCTAAATCAAGTGAAAATTAAGAAGGAACCTCATGAAAACTGTGTTTTTCAGTTCATATGGATTTTTGATTTGATGAAATCAAATTTATTTTGAGTTTTGGCACATTTATAGTTTTCCATTGAAAAAATTTGGACAAAACTGCTCACTCAACAGTTTCGTAGTGCAAACAGTGTAAACAGAGTGAAAAGCGCTACAAAACTGCTGTAGCAGGTTTTTTCACTCATTCTCATAAATTTTTGAAGGGAAAAAGTATGAATTATGACCTGAAATTTCTAGGGAAGGTGTATTAAATGATAATGAAGATAATCTTGGAGGAAAGAAATCAAAATTTTGAAGGAAAAAAGGTAAAAGAGTTGTGCTACGAAAAGCGCTAGGAAACTGTGTTGTTTTCGTAGCGCAGGTCTATTTTAACTCATTTGAACAGTTTGATGATGGTTTTGGACAACTGGAAATTAGGGAGGATTTTGGGTAGGTTTTACTTCAGAATTCTAACAGCAAATAATCTCGAAATGATGAGTTCATGATGGTCAGAGTGTCTCAAGAGTGCAAAGGACACTATGCATATAAAATAGGGGACTGTTTCCTACTTTAATGGAGGTCAACATTATGGTCATAAAGATTTGAAGCCTATCATCTAAATTCGACCATATGTGAATACACTTGGCAAATGATGTAATTTAGTTTAGATAAGGTTGTTATGAAAATATATAAGGAGTTTGAATCCTATTTGTAATAGGACTATTTATTAGATTAGCTGTCTTTTTGTAATAAATACCATGTCATATGGTTAGGAAAGGTGTCAAGAGTCAGGATTTCGATGTATCTAGCATCAGATAGGTTATCTTATGTTGTAAATGATATATAAAAGATCGAGAAGTCGAATATGATAGGGGTTGGACATTTTTAGCAAAAGACTGTGTTTATTGTAAGTGATTGGTTTTCAGCTTAATACAAAGATTTCTACTTAGCTAACTTGAGATTTATAAAGAGTTCTAGTGTGTTCTTGTTCTAATTGCATCTTTTTACTATCCTATGGCAGCGGTGTTTGTTTGTGTTACTCAGAATTCATCTTTGATGCTCTGAATTCCTATATAGATAAATTGACTGTGTTTTTTTATAGTTTCACCTGTGTATCTCTTGACTAAAACTCTGATATGCCTCAACTTCCATGCTAAGTAGATTGATTGGTTTTACTGAAACTATTTTGACTCCATAAGACCAATGTGCACTTGCTGATGTGATTTACAACCAATATCTATCATTTATCTGCTTATTACCCCACATAGTGTTAGCCATCTATACTTTATATCCAAATCATTAACCCTTGAGAGAGCCCTCTCAAGTTGAGGAGGCTAAGCCTCAATCAAAAGATTGGTTTGAAACAGTTGCATGAGATTGATTTGATTAGCAACCTGTTAGGTCTAATTTTGTGATAACAATATATTTGTAAAATTGTAATTGTAATGGTATATATGTAAATTTGTAATTGTAATTGTAATTTTTTAATTTGTAAAATTGTAATTGTAATTGTAATTTTTTAATTTGTAAAATTGTAATTATATATATGTAAAATTCTAAAATTGTAATTGTAATTGTAATTGTACGTGAAATTGTAAAATTGTAATTGTAATTGTAATTGTAATTATAATTATAATTGTAATTGTATGTAAAATATTTGTAAAATTTTAATTGTATTAATGTGAAATGAATTTATTAAAATTTGTAAATTTTAAATAATTGTAAAATAATAAATCTAGAATAACATGATTTATTGTAACACAATAAAGTTTAGAAAATAATGCAAATAAATTCCTGTACTTTAGAATTATTATTATTTTATTATGATCTTAGATACAAAAAAATAAATTAATTTATACAGTACGCCATTGTTTTGAGATCAACATAATTGCAAATTATCAAGTGAATTATTGATTTTAACATTAGCACAATACATATTATAATGTTTCGAAAATCCATCTTAAAAAGTATAAATATTGATGAAATAACACATGTACCATATCACTCTCGGTTCTCATGATCACCCTCATTATCATCTAGCTCGCATTGCATGATAACACTATTGTTCTCAAAAATATGTTTTGATCTAGGGTCATGTGTCAATACAAACCACCAATCCCTATCCAACACATCTGGGTAAAAAAACACCTGGTTGTAGTGTTTAGGGAAAACATAGGGCTCCTTAGCTTCATCCCACAACTTTCTACAATTGATACATATTAGCCTACTATCATGATCTTCCTTTACATTATTCCGATCATAGGTGTTCCACTAATTGCACCTAAAAATAACACATTGGAAAGAAGAAAAATCCACTTCAATGATCTCTTGTATATTTTTGGCGTAACCTAACGTCCCTCGTACCAGGTTTTGATCACGGTGGCTAGATCGACTAGATTGATCAAACTTGACTTCCACTCCACAGTCTTGTGTGATGTTTCCAGCATCGACATTTTTTTTGAGAAAATGGTGTCCATATGCCCACATAGTTGGGAACAAATGCACCTATTATAAAAAAGTTAAAAAAATCGTAGTGTCATCTGTTTTATAAATAATAATCCAACAGTTAAAATATGAAATGTAGATGTCTTAATATAAATTTCAAATTTACATATAAATTAAAAATATTATTACGGAGTTGCTGCACCCAATCCACACATTTAGCGCATCCTCTTCAGCACGTGGGTAATGACTGGTAGCACCGTATTTCTCTTTGACTTGGTCAACAACCCAACTGTTGGGGCATATTTTTGGCACATTTTCTTTTAAATGATCGGGATAAGGCACACTTCTACCATTAAACCATCTAAATGATTTCCTGTCACTATCACATTTCATCCTCTTTTGTTCGTACAATGCGACTCACGGTTGTGTCACTTCAGAATTGTCAAGAACAAATTTATTGATTGCTTCAATTTCTGCATTCGCTGATGAAATCAAACCAACATTATATAGTGCTTAGAGATCAAAATATACATTATATCGAATTTCAACATGAATATTAATTGCTTTTTGTAAATTTGAAAAATTATAAGTCACTTACTCTTTATCAAGCGCTTTTTTCCACTCGTTTGGAGCAACTCTCCTTCTCTTTTGTCTTCATCCCTTTCATCATCCCAAATCACCGCACCTAGTCTGTTTTCGATCTTCTTGATGTACTCATTGGTAGAATAGAAAGACTCATACGATATGTACTCCTCTGCCATAGACCCCTCGAGTATTGCCATTTGTCGAACAAAACCTTTCAATTTCTTCATGTACCTCTCTAAGAAGAACATCCAACAACAAGAAACCACCCCAACTAATTCAACCTCATCTACTAGGTGGATTAGAAGATGAACTCGTAAGTCCATGAAACTCGTCAGTAGTTCCTTCTCAAACATACAAACAATCTCAACTATCTCTTGACGCCACTGTGGAATGCTAGCCACATGAATCTCCTTTGACGTGATCCAATGTACAAATGCAAATAATTTAGATATGGCATGTCCTAGGTATTGAGGGAAGTCATGTTTCACACACCCACGCACGAACAAAGGATAATGACACCGCAAAGTTATAAACACGTGCAATAATATACAAAATTAGTTATGTTTTATGATCCCCGCATATTGGGATAAAATTTATTATTAATATAACAAATACTAAAATCATATATTACTCTTAGAAGATTCAAATGGTCATGTGATTTCAACCTCGAAAAATGGTCATCCACGGTGAAGTAGCGCCGTAGTGAAGACCTGTATGAAGTTGGCACCTTGACACCCATTATAAATTCCTTTGCCAAAGAAATATCATATTTTTTTAAAATCCATGGGACATCACCTTCTTTGAAAAACCATGAATTAGAGGGACCAGTGCCTACCTCTGATCCCGTACTTTTTAATCGTCTTGGCCAATGCTTCTTTTTAGTTTTTGAAGCAATAAGATCTTTCCTAACAGCCAATGTGTCACTTTTTTTCGATGATATGTGCCTCCATAAAGAATATGAAACATTTTTAAATATATGAATGGGATCTAATAAGTGGGTAATCTTAAGATGCTCCCAATATGGGAGGTCATAAAAGATATATTTCCTTTTCATCCCAGTGGGCAATTTCTCAACATTGGTGTTGAAGAAATCTGGATCATCGAACATAGGCTCCCAATTTGAATTGAACCTTTCTATGAACTCCTTCTCCTTCTCTCTCTCGTATGCTCTAAGCCATTCAGCTGGTGTCATTATTGGAGGCCTTTGGGTTCTCTCTCATTTACCATTGAAAGTAGATGCTGCTCTTCTGTAAGGGTGTTCTTCTGTTAGGAATACCTTGGAGCAATCATACACTGGCTTTCGTAGGTCCTTGGACCATCTAGCTTTCAGAGAAGGTCCACAACATTTACATCCAAAATACCCTTTTGTTACAAGATCTGCGAGATTATATTTGTATACATTAATTAATATGCATGACACGTTAAATAATATCATCATGAATATCATAAAAAATATTAAAATGTCATCGAATTAAATAACTAATATGTGAAAGAATATTGTTACATATATAAAAAAATCAATAAATTAAACATGTAATTTACCAGAGAAAACTCCTAAGCCTGGATAATCATGTGTCGTGTAAGAACATATGCCATACAATGTAAAACTCCTCTTTGCTGCTATGGGTCTTGATACATCATATACATTTATCTCATCACATAATTCCTTCAATTCATCTACTAGTGGTTGTAAGTAGACATCCATATGCTTCACTTGTCTTCTACCAGGGACTATGAGAGCCAACATAAGATGTTCATTATTCACAGACAAACATGGGGGGATATTGTTATTGATCACTACTACAGGCCAAATAGAATAGTTGGTGTTCTGGAGGGAATATGGGTTGACGCCCTCCATGGCTATGCTGAGTCATAGACTTCGTACTTCATTCTTGAAATTTTCGGGCCATGTATCCTCTATATGATTCGTGGCTACTGAATCAGTTGGGATTTTCTTAACTCCCAACTCACTTCTGTGTGAGGCATGCCATCCCTGCAACATAGCTAATTCTTTGCAACGAAAGAGCCTTTGAATCCTTGGGATTATAGGCACGTGCCTCAATATCTTAAAAGGAGGACTATTACGTGATTTACCCTTATTTTTTGATTTATCATACTTGTCATGCCCACATTTCGGACACATATCTTTGTTTGCATATTCTCCTCTATATAGAATATAATCATTTGGACATGCATGATATGATATGTACTCAACACCCAACATTTTCAACAATCTCTTTGCCTCTTCGTAGCCACCGGAACCTTATCTTTGAATAACCTGTAGTTGGTGATCATGGAAAAATATATTAATATCGATATAATTATTAATGTTCATAAAATTTATCATTTGTAATGTTCATTGCAGTGACATATTGATTATATTTCAAATTTATATAAGGGAGTCCTTTATGGTAACTTACTTCAAAAGTTCCGAGAAACATGCATTCGAAAAGCCAAACTTTGATTTCAAATTGTATAGTAACATCGTTGTCCCCAACTGGGTAGAATTTGACTAACCGCTAGGTCCAAAGAGAGGGGTGGTGGAAGCAAATTTAAGGCCTTCGAAAAAGGTGTCAGCGATATGAGCATCATCCCCTAGCTGATCATCGTTTTGGAATACATATAACAACATTGTCTCCATGGCAGTCGTATCCCTTAAGTAATCATCCATACTAACCTCTATTTTATTGCCTCCAATATTGCCAACTTGTGAAGAACTATTATTGCCACAGTCATTCCTAATTGGTGAATCTGGACGTAGCGGGAATTGAATCGGTGGTTGATTCAATCATTCTTGGTATCATTCCTCTCCGAATTTTTTCTCTTAATTCAGTTTTCTCTCGATTTGACATTGTCATGGGGTGCAATAGAAGATGGTAGGTAGGTCATTCATCATCACTAGAATCCTAATAATTAGTACAAAATATATGATATTAATTAGTAACCACGTTGACAATATTGCATGATTATAAATTGGTTTGACGTTGAAATAATTACATATTAATCAATATATATACCAAACAATTATAATTGTTACCATCATTGTCCCAGGATTGTGGCTAGAAGATGCAATATTGTTACAATTGGTAGGGTGAAGCAGTTTTCCATTTTCTTCTACCAAACGCGTATTGCGGTATGCAGCTCCTGATAAGAACTTCCGACGTTTTGGAGCAGTACTTTGAATATTTTGTGCATCTGAACTCGACGTTGAATCTGCATGAACCTGCAAATTTGTATACATTATAAATTTAATTAAGCTGTGCATGATTGACTACATGGATAAAAAACATAAATTCAATTAGATAGTGAAAATATAAATAAAATCTGAAGTAAATATTACGTCTCGAGATGGATAGGGAGAACTCCATGATTGATTTTGAGAAATATTATGGAACGAGTTGGATTTTCAAGAATTTTCCATTGGATATAATTATGATATTTTCTCCGTGCATTTGAGAAAAACAACAATAGATTTTGTGCACACACCTAAATGTAATTTTGGTGCCTAATGGTAAGATCACCGCACCGGTGCGTTTTTGGTAATAGGCACCAGTGTCGTTTTATCCTTAGAGACACCGGTGCAGTGCGATTAAGGGACACACCGGTGATGAATAACCACAAAAAATAAAAGCACAACTATTTTTTTCTTTAAGTGAAAAAAAAAGCGGTAAATTAAAAAATGGGCGGCAAAATAATTTCGAAAATCTAATTTCTTCCAACATTTCTTTAAATACTAAACACTTTTCATTATTACGCTATTTTTGCAAAAATTTTCAGCTAGAGATTTGCAGGAGACATACCTGGAGCAAATAGAGCACGAGAACACTGTGGAGCAGGGAATACGTTCGAACAAAAGTATTCAGACAATCAGAATTCCAAACCTCTGGTGATTCAAACCGTGTAGCATAGAATTTCAAACGATCTCGTGAATAAATTTTATTGTTTTTTTTACTTCTTTCTGCAGTTTTTTTTATGTAGTAAAAGAAAAAAATCAAAGTTTATTTATTTTTTACTTTCTACAGTTTTTTTTTTTTTAAATTTTTTTAATGTAGTAAAAGAACAAAATCAAAGTTTATTGCTTTTTTTACTTTTTTTGCAGTTTTCAGAAACAAAATTAAAAAATAAAAATCCATTTTTAGAAACAAACCCTAGATTCTTTTTGTTTCTGCCCTTTGTTCTCCCTCTTTCTGTGATTTCAGAATTAGGGCTTTTCAATTTAGATTTATAGGGTTTGTATAGTCGTAAGACATCCAACCCACAGGATGAATTGCATAGTCAGATCCCAATCCATGTCGGCCCTTGCATGAATTCAAAAAAAAAAAAAAAAACTGATTTTTCTTCCGCGGTGCACCCAGAGTAACATAGCGCACCGCGAAAGTTCAGTGATAAAAAATTATAAAAAACACAATTTTTTTATTAGTCTGCCATATGTAAAATATGGCACCAGTGCACTATTTCATTATGGAGCACCGCAAACGTGTTGTTTCACAAAAAAAACCATTTTAGAAAGAAACCCTACATTTTTTTGTTTCTGCCCTTTCTTCTCCCTCTTTCTGTGATTTAAGAATTAGGGCTTTTCAATTTATATTTATAGGGTTTGTATTGCTAAATATAAGCCTAAGACATTCAACCCATTAGACAACTTGCATAGTCAGATCCTAATCCATGTCGGCGCTTGCATAAATTAAAATAAGTTGTTTTTTATTTTTTTTATTTTTTAGCGGTGCGTCCGACGTACCTTAGTGCACTGGTGTGATCTATTATCATAGCGCACCGTGAAAGTACTGTGATAAGAAATTAAAAAAACAAAATAAATTTTCTCAGTGTGGTATTTGTGAAATATGCAGCCGGTGCGCTATTTCATTACGGCGCACCGCGAACGTTCTGTTTTTCCAAAAAAAAATTACACTTTCAAAAAATACAAACCCTACATTCTTTTTGTTTTTTCCCTTCCCTCTCCTTCGTTCTGTGATTTTAGAATTAGGGCTTTTCAATTTATATTTATAGGGTTTGTATTGCTAAATATAGACCTAATACATCCAACTGATGGGACGATTTGCATAGTTGAATCCCAATCCATGTAGGCCCTTGCGTGAATTTAAAAAAAAAAAAAACATATTTTATTTTTTTATCGGTGTGCTCGACGTTACCTAGCACATCGGTGTGATTTATTGTACAAGCACACCATGAAAGTAATGTGAAAAAATTAAAAAAACATTTTTTTTTATTAGTGCGCCATATGTAAAATATGGCACCGGTTTATGCTACAAAAACCAACACTGGACGTTTTTATTATTTTATCATGGTTAATTGATGCCATGATTGACATGTAACACACCGGTGCTCCTTGTTGACATACAACACCGTACAGTCTACTATTCTATTTTTTCAGTGCGTTTAGAAGACCGCAACGCACTAACGTCGGTCCGTACAAAATGAAAGGCGCACTGGTTTCTTGAGATTTATTTTTTACCTGAAAAGTTGACAATTTATTTATAAATATATTAATGAATGATATGGTACATGTTTGAGATTGATAAAGAAACGACTGACAAGAGATCAAGTAATAAAAATACTGATAACACATCAAGAAAAGAAAAAAAGACAAGTTCTTTGTAAATTATTTATAAAAAATATTATTTTTGAACTATATGTAAGTTTAACTAATATGTATTGTTTACTGTGTATCATGCAGAGCCACAAAATGACGAAGCTCGATAAGATTATTTCTGATCTAGGACCAGAAGAGCGTAAAAGCTTGATGGAAAAATTGAAAAAGGATGAATCAGGTGAAAGAAAAAATACTATTGATCCAATATGAGTTTATTTTTTTAATTATCATTAATAATATACTTAAAATTATTAGATAGCATCTGTCAAATAGTCTACTAATTCGCATCTGTTTAATGTTCTACAGGGACCAACAACTCAGAAAAGGAATGTTGTTCTAAGAAAAGAAAAAAAAATAGAACATGAAAATGAAAATGAATTTCTCCTTAGCTCATCTAGAGTGGTGTTGGAGGTTAACGAAAGGGGGAAAAACTTTTACAAAAGTTTGAGGGATCTAGTGGAACGAATGTATAGACGTTATTTCCACTTACAATACAAAAACCAATCCAATGATTCCAAGAACCAAATTTTATGTAAACTACAGGAAGAGTTTCCAGAGAATTGGTCAATGAGACATGTCAGGCTTTTAATAGAAAAAACATAAAATAAAAAAAAAGAAGGAATGAAAAAGTAATATTCCTTTAAATGTTTGTCCAGAATTATTTATAAATATTACTTTTGTTATATTTACTTTTCATATATCAATATAAAAATTAAATAGTTTATTAATGTCGTGTTAAATGTTCAGGAAGATTATGAAAATCTCAAAAGATGAGCGAGCTGATATCAGAAATATGCCAGTAAGAATGTCCAAAAAGGTGTACAAGGAGATGGTAAAAGAAATGGAAAAAATTTCATAGCAGGAGGAGCCATCTCAACAACAATGTGCTTCAAATGTAATATGTAATCATTGAATTTTTCGATGATTAGGTACAATAAATAAAGAATTTAGCATTAAATATTAATAATTTTCAAGTATTTTCTTGCAGAAAAGAAAAGAAAATGGAACCCATTCAGCACATAAAATAGAACGACAAGGAAGAAAAGGGTTGATATCTAAGTTTGTGAGTAATTGTTACTTCCTTATAGCAACATCTTAACTAGATTTATTTCTTGTATTTTTTAAGTTTTTTTACAAAAATCATCATTGAATGTCTTCAAAAAAGTGCTAACATACAAAGAAGAACCATCAGAGGAATTGATTGAAATTGGGTGAAATATGGGTTGTGAGTATATGTTGGCATATTAGAAATTAATTGTGGAATTTGTAAGCATCTATCGATCTTGTTTTACTTAGCTCCGTCTGTAATTAATATAAGAACAAAAAAATCTTTTATATTCAATATATGATTTGTTATGGTGTATAAAACTTGCAGGAAACAAAGTATGGAACTGCGCCACCAGATCAAATTTTGAAAGTTGGCATGGACGTACATGATTTTGAAAGCATGTGTGTAGTTTATGAGTCAATTTTTGCTAAGGTACATAATTTTTCTTTTCGATTTACATTGATGTATGTTATTTAATATTTCAATTTTAATTATTCTCTCCAATGTATATACACTCATTTCATTTTATTTTTATGTTTGTAGATGGAAAGTGAATAAGAAGAAAACAATCAACACTATGAACAAAACATTCCTGAAAATAACCCAAGTCATGGAAGTAGCTCTAGTAGCAGAGACAACAGTTCAAGTGAAGAATGATGATCACTATGTTTGGATATCAAAGTAAGACATTGTATTTTTTGAAATATTTATGTGAAATTAGACATTTTGTTTAATGTAATGGACATAGTGTCCCAATTGAAAGACAAAGGGATACCAATAACTGTCCCATTTGGTATGACAAATATTGTATTATTCACATATATATAATAAAATATGTTTTAATTTATTCTATTGCATTCTCCATTGTCGTTATCAAATGCACTAATAAAAATTTAATTCATATGAATATTGTTATAAGATATATATGTGTCGACTTTTGATGAATAATGAATTTTAAAAAACCACAATAATTATGATATGATATAAAAAATTAATCCAACCATCACATTCAAATGCATTAATAAGAATGTACTTAATATGAATATTGTTATAATATGTGTCGACTTTTGATGAATAATGAATTTAAAACAATCACAATAATTGCACTGTCACAGGTTGATGTTTCTAAAAAATATAAAATGAAAACCAGTGCATGTCAGTTACTGTACATAGGTGCGTTTGTATCGTTAAACGCACCGATGCGTTTATATGACCTATGGGCACCACACAAATAACAAAAAAAATTAAAAATATCGGTGCGTTTGTGCAGTACGGCGCCCCGGTGCGTTTATGTGTCTATACGCACTGGTGCCTTTTTACGACCTATGGGCACTGCACAAATACCGATACCAATTATAAATCTCGGTGCATTTGTGTGGTACTGCGCACCAGGGAATTTATGTGTTTGTTAGCCCCAGTGCATTTGTACGACCTATGGGCACCGCACGAATACCGATAAAAATTATAAATCTCGGTGCATTTGTTTGGTACTGTGCACTGGTGCATTTTGAAAAGTCTACGCGCTGGGGCGTTTATAGGACCTATGGGCACCACACAAATCCCAAGGCCAATTAAAACGGCCCCGTGCGTTGTATCGCCAATACTATGCCTGGTGCGATTTTATACCTTAACGGCCTGGTGCATTCTCCTTAGACCACCCGGGGGAACCTTCTACATGTACGCACCGGTGTGTTAAAGATAGAGTTGGGCACCGCTGGAAAAACATCCGTAATAACCTACGGCCGCCCATTTTTTTTATTTGTGTTGAATTTCCATTAAAAGCTCTGCCAAAACCTCTGTAACCATAAACAGATGTTGTAGCAAATGTTTTTTTGATAAATTTGGCCAATTTTATAACACTAAAAACCTCCTCTATAACCTCCGCTAGAGGGTATTTTCCTTGTAGTGACTCCAACCCATTTTGGGGAGGACCTTTATCTGTACGAGTCTTTTCCTCAATCACCACCCTCTGATTTTGTTGATCCTATTCCTATTAAAATTCCCGTCAATTCAAAAGGGTATACATTTGGTCAAGTAACCATGCTTGAATCAACATCTTCGGTTGGGCCATCTGTTCCAATTACGTCAGTACTTGCCCTCGCTACAATGTATATGTTTACAAATTCACTAGAGTCATATTTGCATGGTGGCCCTTTGGTCCCATCAGGTTATAAATATTTATCTAGAATTTTCTTTGGTGCATTTTCAAAATCATGGACTTCACCAATGTCATCATCCGATATTCTAACTGGTAAACCTATAGTGAGTACTGAACGACTTGATTCTTTATACACATCATTAGGGCAATATTACGCTGGTCCTTCTGGGTGTATTCCATCCAGTACCATATCAACTGGACTCTCAACATTTGGACATAAATATTTTCTGTCTTATTATCCTCCTCATGCTGGGGGGAAACCTTTGGTCACCCACTTTGACAGTACTCCGTCACTTTTTGGTCAACATAATGTTGAAATGAATGTTTTTCAATGGCAGCCCACTCTGCCTATAAAAAAAAAAACAGTTGTACACTTGTATCAACCAGTTCAACCTGTTACACCCACATAATTTCCACTTGTTAATACATCTTTACCCCTATTATGGAATCAAAATGTTGTACAACAACCGTTTCAGGCAGGTCCTTCAACTCAATATCCTCAAGTATTGGGCCCATATACCCCAAATACTCAGCTAATTTACAACAACAAACTGTACCTAGAATCATATATTCGCAAGCTGGTTTACCATATTATGGGATGACACAACCACAACTAGGTTATACTTATCCTCAAACGAATCCAAGTTATCCTAATTTGGGTTATAACATTGGTGGACAGACCCCTTGGCAGCCTCAGGCACAAATGCCTCAACCTTCATTTCAACAAGTATCATATCCAGGTTTTGGTCAACAGAATCCTCAAGCGTTTGCTTTTCAAAACAACCCCTATCTGGGTTACCAACAACAAATTCCTTATGCCGGTGCTCAAAGGCCTGTTTCTCAAGCAATTCCGTCATACCCTGGCTATGCTCAACCTGACCTTAATAAACAGTTTCCTTTTGTCTCAACTTTAGATTTACCAGATTTAAATCGGCTAACCAATGATCCAATAGACTATGCCCCTTGGTGGCTGGTGATACCTCAAAAATTACCCTCGGATATTCCTAAATTCAATGGAAACCCTGGCGAAGACCCGTCAAATCATGTTATGACTTATCATTTGTGGTGTTCATCAAAATCCCTGAATGATGATTCTATTCGACTACGTATTTTCCAGCGTACACTCACAAGTTCGGCTACAAAATGGTATATTGAGTTACCTAGAGATTCTTTTGATAATTTCATTTCCCTAGCTACTGTATTTTTGAATCACTTCTAGTTACCCATACAATATGAAACTAGAATGAAAATCTTGACCAATTTCAAACAGACTAATGCTACTCACATTTATGATCATATTCATGAGTGGTGTCGACGTTGTTGAATGGTGAAGACCTTTGTTCCTGATCAGATCCTTGCTGAGTGGTTCATTAAGTCCCTGTTACCATCTATAAATAAAGATGTGGCTAAGGGTGGTTTTGTCACTGAGATCAAGTTATTTCTTGTGCCCAATATTTAGACTTGATTTATACTCAGTCCGGCATGCTCTATGAAAAAATTCCTAACGCGCCACAGTCTAATTTTACTGTTCCTCCTCAATTAAAGGATTCTCATGCCGGAGATGGCTTGATTGGTACTATGAGCACACATCATACTATTGCATCTGATCCTGCACCTTCTTTCGAAATCAATGCCTTGTTGTTTGACAAAGGCAAAAGTGACAAGCAACCCGAAAGTAAGAAAAAAGGGAAATCTAAGAAAAAGCAAACTTCTAACCTGTAGGAAAGATCATCTGATCAATCGTCTGGACCTAGGAAACCTTGTTATCCATGTATAATTTGTAATGAGGAATAATTTGTTCAGGATTTTCCTCACCGTGCTAAATTCTCAAAAATCATTAAGACTTCCCATGCATCAGCTGTGTTGACAGATCTATTTCCGAATCCGGACACAAATTTGGTTGCTACGGATCTAGCTTCTAGTTCCCAAGTACTTATGTTATCTGTCACAAAAACTTCAACATATATTTTGGTGTCAACGAGTAATAAATATTATGGTAGTTAGGCCACTGATCAACCTACTACCTCGACTAAGAATCCGTCTACAGAATCAGTACCGCCTACTGCTATTCCTGAATTGACGATTAAGCCACCAAAGTGAGTCGTTCATAAATCGACATATAATCCTTGAGCAAGAGCTTCTTAGAACTATAATATAGTTAAAGATTTGGCTCAATCCCCTTTAGCTATGTTAACTCTTTAGGTATTACAAAATTGTCCCTCCCAGAAACATGCTTTATTGTCGGCTATTGGTGGAATTGATCCGAACGATTCTAATCTTGTTGTCTTTAATCATACGGGCTATGTGCTGCAAATTCCAGCAGAATTGGCATTCTCCATACAAGTAAATGTTCTCAATCACCTTGTTGATTTTACTATTATTGACGAGGGAGCATCTACCTGCATTATGTCTCTGAATTTTTGGAAGTCACTTGGCTCGCCGTGCTTATCTCAATCATTAACAACGTTTAAGGCTTTTGATGGATGTACTTATAAGCCTTGTGGTATTATTAATAACCTACATGTTGAAATAGGGGACAAAACAGTGAATGTTGATGTCAAAGTTGTTGACGAACCCCTCAACTACAATATTCTACTTAGAAGGCCATGGGTATATGCTATGACTGCAATTGTTTCTACATATTTTAGAATGATTGCCTTTCCATATAAAGGTGCCATCACAGTCATTAATCAACTATCCTTCTTTGCCTCTGCTTTGTAGGTAACTGGAAGTGTTCTGTTTGTTCGCGCACCCCAACTAGAACTTCAAAACATTGGTGTAGGACTCTTAAAGGATTCCACTCTCATGGGAACCTTTGCATTACTGCCACCTGTAACGTCGGCAAAAATTGCAAGTATAGAGACCTACTACATGATCTCTTCCACTCCATATGGCTTAAGGGAGAGTACGGGTGATTCTAAAATTGTTACGTTGGATGAGTTTTTTTTGCCCAGTCATATGGAGCTGGCATAACAATCAATCTATCTAGCTTGGGAGGTGAATCCAAAATCAATGTCGCCGGTTGTTTGGGTTGACCGTTCCTTAGATTTTGGTACTCCATCTGATCCTTTTTCCTCAACTTTCTTGACAGATGAGAATATTTTGGAATCCATGATGTCAGAAGGAGAACCATGGGAATATTATAATCATCGTTCCCATCTTCCTGAGTATGAAGAAAATTATCTTAGTGAAATATATCACCCATCAATCAAAAATTTATTTTCAAATTCTTTACCTATTAATGCAATCGATTCTGAGCGAAATCTATCAACTATTGAAGAAACCATTTCTATCAATATTTCGACCAAACCTGGCATTGTAGAAAATATTCATGTTGGTGTGTCTTGTTCTCCATCAGAACTTGAAACATATCGCTCTCTATTTCGTGAATTCAGTGATGTATTTGCTTGGTCTTACGAGGAAATTCCAGGCATAGATACTAGTATCGTTGAACATACTATTAATATGTATCCTGATGTAAAACCGGTGCGTCAACGCCTTCATCCTGTTCATCCAAAGAAGGTTGCTGCCATCAAAGCAGAAGTTGAGAAAATTTTGTGTGCTCGTTTCATTTACCCTGTTCTGCTAACTGAGTGGGTTTCCAACATCGATCCTATAATGAAAAAATAAGGAACCTGTTGTGGCTAGCAACAACCTCCCCTTTTTATTTAAGATTAGTAATAATACTAAATAAAATGGGGACCCTTAGTTAAAATCCAAAAAATCAATTAGGATTTGTTTCCCTTAGAAAATAAAACTTTCTATCATAAACCTACAAAAATCCCTTTGAGAGAATATTGCGAAAATATTAAGTTTATGATAGATTATAATAAAATTGCTCTTGAAACAATATAACGCATCCATAACAAAAATAGTCTATATAAAAAGCATTGATCGCAGATCGCATAGCGCAGAAAACAGAAATGATTAACAAATATCTTTTACGCTCTGATTTATTATGCGCTTTTGCGATTTTGCGCTTTTGCGATGATTTCATTTTGCGATTGTGCGCTTTTTGTGATTCTACGCATTTGCGATATGTGCTTTTATGATTTTTGCGATATGCGCTTTGCGCTATTACGCAATTCCTATTTTTGCGATAAGTTTTATGACTGTGATGATTTCATATCGCGATATTGCGACATTGCGATATTGCAATATTGCGCAGCAAATCACAGATCGCAATGTCGCAGATTCACGTAAGCACGCTATCCCGAGGCAATCTTCCCATGTGTCAAATCCGTTATGCGCTTTAATGACTATATTAAATGATTGGAGTGATTATTAATGTCAAAAGAGATTGTGTTTAGATTGGAAGTCGTTTCATAATTTAAATATTATATTTCATCCGCGTTCATATTCAAAACAATCTCGTCACCTTTCTATTATCATTACTCTCATTTATTCGTAAAACGCAGGCACGAAGGAGCAGATCACTATACAAAGCTTCCGCTATACATTATGGGTAAGAAGGAGAAGAGCTCAAGTTCTGAGAACAAAGAAATGGCTTCGCTATACGCAGACACCGCCTGTAACAAAGATGCGGGTATATCCACTTGGGAAGGAATGTATAATCTATTAGAGGATGAAAACCCTGTGGTGTTGAAAGTTGCAGCTACAGCCGGTTCAAAGGATACGTCTGAAGCAACCCTTAGAGACTTGGCTTGCTCATTCCTGCACAGAATTGTAGCAAGGCCAAGGATTCTCCCATATACAGACATGGTGAGATGGGTGCTGGATACCACAGATATCTCAGACAGGCAATTCAAGATTCAGTCTGAAGAGCTAATTGGGTCATTCACCATAGAAGATGTGATATTAATGTATAAGCTGCCAAAACCTCAGGCGACTTACAATAGCAAATTCATGGAAGATTTTGCCAAAGAACACATGAATTTGGCAGATTGCACAAAGGAGTGGACTAAAAGAAGTGAACCATTAAAGAAGAACAAACAAGGTATGTACAACACGGGTTCGCTTACTTCTCCTTATTGTTTTACTGCTGCTATGTTATGTAGGCTTTTTGGAAAGCCTGACATAAATATGATTTTGCCCGAGTGGCTTCCTTTGTTGAATGCGGCCGTTAATTCTACAATTGTAGACTGGGCCAAAATCCTATCTGACACTATGACCTCTGCTATTTTTCAATACTGGTCCAAACGAAATGTTTCCCAGCGGGTTTACCCACCTTTTTATTTATCTGCTTATGTCATGGACGCCATCTGCTATGTCTCTAAATTCCCTGTAATGGGTTGGAAATGGACTATCCAAGACCCTTCGCCCATTCATGTGTACCATAAAGAACTATGGGAATCTAAGTTTACCCCCCATTTTTACCAAATTTGCCATGGAATAATGTTGCCATTGTACAGAACCTTGTATAATAAGGATCCCCCAAGGTTATCTTCAGAAACAGAGGTTGATATTCTCCCCGTCGCAAGATGGTTTGGAGAAGAATTGTTCACCTATATTAGGGTTTTTGGAAGTTATGCTTCTCCACATGTGTTACCCCTATATGTTCCTGATAGACTTGTAGCCCGAGAAATTGCTTATCAGACCTGTGGCCAGGGAGGGATGACAAAAGATTTAAAGGATAAGAAAAAGGGCATTTGGCCACAATTTCCCATAAAATGTGGAACATTTTCACTGTCTGATATTGGTCATGCATTTCAAGAGATAGGCAACATTACATCCCTACAGCTGTTTAAATTCTCAAAAAGGTTATATGACCAAAATGATATTGTTAAGAATTTTACCAATGCAATCAAAGTAAAGGAATTTGTCGCAGAGCCTGATCTTTTTGATGATATGTTCCAAGCAAGAAATTCATTCAAAGAAGTTTTGAATTCAGCCCGAGCACAACTATCTCCACCAGAATTCCAGCAATTCAAACTTTACAGAGAAAGGAGACTAATTCCTGTTCCTTTGGATAATCTACGCTTAGAGCCCGCAAGGGAGAAAACTCCTAGTGTTAGTCTTAACGGCAGTTCGAGTACAAGTAAATCCAAATCAAAATCTGACAGAGATTCTGAACTCTCCAATAAGTCCAAAGAAAAGGAAGATAAAACGGAGGAATCCATTAAAGATTCTACACAATCAAATGAACTTGATCAACAGCAAATTTTGACTCTTCAACAGACAATTCCTCCTCCAACCAGTGTACAGCAACAGCCAGTCACCATTGAGTTAGATAAGGAATGGGAAACCTTTAATCAATTGATTAATATAGAAGGACAGAATGTACAGACCCCTGTCCAGACAATCAAAGTTTTGAACGCAGGAACAAGCAGCAAAGCCGCAGCAACAGAACACATACCAATCACACCCTCCTCTGAAATTGTACTTAATGTAGAGGACATCCCTCCTCTGGATGTATTTTATAGCCCAAAATACAAAGCGGTAGTTAAAAGACAAAGGAAAAAGAGAAAAATAGAAAGTGCAATTGCTACTGAACCAGAACAAGTAGATGTTTTATGGAAAGATCCTGCCACAGAGCCTACTCGTAATCTCACTAAATTATCTCAAATAACAGGAGCTTATGCTTCTGCAACCATTGATAAAGCAGTTGAGATACAGCTTTTGTTGGATGAAAAAGAAGAACAGGTAAAGGCCCTACAACAGCAACTGCAACAGGTACAGGCTAATAAGGAAGCACAATTAAAACTTGAAGAGTTGCAACAACAACTTCAAGGAATCCAAGAACAGCATAAGGATGATCCTAAGCTTCCAGAATTCATTTCAGAAACCATCTCTTTGAATAATCAACTACTGCAACAAGAAGAAGTTTTCTATCAAAAGATATTGCAATGGAATTCTTTATGCCAAGAAAGTGATAAAATCACAAGTCATGCCGTAGATTTACGAAATGATTATGATTTAATTAATGAAAAGATCAATGATTATCTAGCATGGCAAAAGACAGAAGAAGGCATGAAAATTGGTGCACCCATCATTAACGAGAACCATAAAGAAATACTGTTTAATAATTGGGATGCACAAATCAGAAGGGCAGAAAGGGCAGCAGAGGAGGCATCTACAGTGGCAAACACTCTCACTGATTGTGTAAATGAAAATTTACACAAAGCTAACTTGATTTCTGAAACTGTTCCAGGTTATCTCCCACAGGAAAATCAATTGCAAATAGAATGGAGGCAAAAGGCAGAAGAAAGAGAAAAATCCATCCAAGGGCTGACAAGATTGAATTGGGACGCATACTGGGCATACTTAGTAAAGCCACACAGTCAGCATAGCACGCTCAATTGTATCATCAATGCTACAGAGAAGATTGCTCCTACGCTTGCCGAATTTGTCTTCTCAGGACAATTGAATTCAGAAGTCGGTCAACCGCATCTTCTCAAAAACATGCTAGATGCCTGCAAGATCAAATATCAAGCTCATAGTTAGATAGATTTAGTTTTAATTTCACTTTATTTTAGCCTAGGAAAAGGACGGTCATTGAACCGAATCCTTAATTTTTGTAATAAACTATTTTTAGAGTTAGTTAAGTAGTATTTAAACCCCTCTCATGCATTTAGAGAGGGGTCCTGGATCTTAATACTTTTAGACTTGGAGATTGCATTTCTGTACTCCATTGTCTTATATATTTTTTGAAAAGGATCACATCTGGTGATTTTTATGCGAAATTATCTATGAAGTGTTGCATTTCTGTACCTTTAGAATTTGATGTTGCATTATAAATTGCTGGATAGAGTATCAGATTGCATCTGGAAGTCATCAAGATGAACAAGGTATTTCTATCTGTTTGCTGTTGATTTCTGTTGTTATATGATATTCGTTTTAAGATTGCTATCATTTATATGTATTTGTTTTCACAACGCTCTCTTTTATATATCATTTCTGAGTATAATTGAAACGTTATTACATGTAAATGGTATACAATGATGAATACAATATGCTATTATAACTCTGTTTAATTTCTTAAACAGAGTTATCTTTATTTGTTTCTGCACATTTCAATTTGATTAATAATACATTTTAATGGTTATTGTTGGATTGAAACGATCTTAAGTTGTATTCACATGTTATTACCCGGGTTAGTATTAGAATTGATTTATCAGTATTTAGTTTAGATTAGATAGTTTTATTTCAGTTAATTTAGTCCCATTTCCACCCATCCAATCCAATCCATTTAGTTATAAGGAAAATGGTCCTTTAAATCCAGTCGGAGCCACCATACCAAACGGAAAAGGAGCTGTCCTAAGGTCCCGACCGGGTGGTTATCCCCGATGTTTGAAGCAGAGATTTTCTAGGCTTCAACAGAACCATAAGAGTGTGCGTCGATTTTTGAGATGTCAACATTGCTAGTCCAAAAGACAACTATCCTACTGTCTTTATCGACTAGATAATTGATGATTGTGCTGGATGTGAAAATTTTCGTTCATGGATGGATTTTCCGGCTATAATCAAATCAATATTTGCCCAGAGGATTGACATAAGACAAAGGGTGACTTGGTCCTTCCTTATGATCAAGAAGTCGATGTAATAGGTATAGGGAAATTTGAGCCATTATGGCATGACCCCTATATTGTCAAAAGAGTTCTTGCTAAGGGCGCCTATGAGTTGGTGGATTATGATGGGATTCCGTTGGCGCAGCCCAGAAATGGATTGTATCTGAAACGTTACTATGCTTAATCATGAGCATAGTAATTTTTTGTATTATATTGTATATACATGCCTTTGACTTGCATTCACTATCTTAGTTTGTTTTTTAGAGTTTTCTTGACGTTAGTAATCCGCTTTATATTTTATTGTAGATGTCTGAATCTTTGGAACCATTTTTTGGATATATTGATGGTGCTAGTCATAGTACGCAGTATCTATCCTCTGCAGCGTGGGCCATTTTCGCTCTGAATGACGAGTTAGTGAGTTTTCAAGGGGTTTGTATTGGTAGATCGACAAACAATATCACTGAGTATAGTGCGTTGATCGAACTTCTCTCCGATGCCATTTCATTTGGTATTAACCATATCATCATAAGGTTAGACTCACAACTTGTGGTATTACAACTTACTAGTGTTTATACTGTTATAAATCCAACATTACATCGTTTATTCCTAAGAGTTCGACTTTTGGAAAGACACTTTGATTTTATTCAATATTAACAAATTTCCATAAATTTGAACACATTGACTGAGTCTTTGGCTAATCAAATTTTAGATAGACATTTGCAATTCATGTAAAGAAAAACATTCACATCATTGAATAGGATTTCATAATACACATAGGAAAACACTGAAATCAAATAGATAGATAGTTATAGGTTTTTACAAAAAAATTGTGCCCAAGACACATTGGTCATTTGACCTCAAAATGTATGCAACATGTCAAAAGTAAACTAGTGGTGCTCATGGTAACATGCTATAGATGTAGCTATCCTACGTAGTAACCGCATCCAACGGTTAGGAACAATTATAGTGTGGCACTACAGTCTCATGGGTAACTCTTCGATCTGGAAATCCAGAATCCTGAAGGTCAACCCCTCTATGTGTTGCCGTATCTTAGACAGAGTCTCAACCATATCAAGATCCTGAAGGGCTGCTCTCCCGACATCCCTCTCTGCGGGCTTATCTGCTACACGCTCTGGTTCCTCCACCGGTTGAACTCGACCAACATATGCATTACATCAAACATTTAGTTTAATCTTGGGAAAACATCAAAAAATACAAAAACATTGTATAAAACTTAGAAAAACCAAAAACATGGTCAAAACATTCTTACCTATTGCACCCCACTGAGCACCTTCTGGTAAAGCTAAATTTGGATCTCCTAAAAAATCAACGCCTATGTATGCATAATCATCGATGGCGACAACCTGTCACCTGAACAAGGCGAAGAACACAGTCGAGAACACAATGGTAAATTGGCCTGCATGCCTACCCATTAGTTCTACCCATCTCTGCATCCTCGGATCTCTACGATTAGACACACCCAGTATCACATGCTGTGGTTGCATAAGTGGAATCCGCTCTAAGGAAAATGAAATGAGGATCGAACCATAACTGAAATTTTTCTTCAGTCCTCCATTTTCCTTGTTCAGTTGTTCTTTTATCTGAGAAAGTACGACTTCTGTAATATTCCTAAACTAGCATGCAGCTAATAGGAATATTAATTTTTATCTTAATATCTAGTTAGATGAATAAATGGGTAAGGAGGCTCATAAGTTACTTAAGTAGGCATAAAATCCATCATAATGTGAAAAGGGATCATGTTAATAACTAGATCAAACAACCTCATGTGTGAACAAGGTCTAAAATGTGTGGAAAAATTAAATTTTGACCAAGTCAACATTATTATTATATGAGGAGTGGATCATAAATAAAGACAACTCAATGTGAATGAAGATCAATCTAGCTAGTCAAAATGAAGACACCTTGGGTGTGAAAGCAGACAATGCATGGAGATCAAGTCAATGTTGAATAAATCAAACAATACTGTAAATAGATGAGTGGGACTAATGGAGACAATGTAATTTTGGTGGAGGAGCCTTTGCATGGAAACAACCTCATAATTGGGTGGGACCCTTGGTGAGGAAGCTCATCAACACTATAATGGAGGGAATGGCATCCATATGGGGAATGATTGAAGATTATATTTTTTATGTGGTCCGTTTAGAATTTCTACATCCTTTGGATGTTTAGCTAAGTTTTTTGCACTATTTAGTGCAAGGGTTTTCTCATGCGGGAACTCCCTACTCTTACTTGGAGATCTTGTTTAATAAATTTGAGAAGGGCATTCTGTGCTATATTTTCCACAATCTGGTGTTAGGCCAAGTAGTCACCTTTAGCAAAAGCATATTCTCTTGGAGAAACTGCATTATTTCTTAAGGTATTGCAGTGGAGGGGTTGAAACCACACTTTTATGAGCTAGTTTCCCAGGAGGAGGATCAACCTTTTTCCAGAAAGCTAGTAGGAGAGTCTACAACCATTTCTTTGCATGTTCAACCATTTTTATGTAGATATTCAGCTACACAGTGTGATTCAACCATAGATCCGCAACAAATATTTCATGTATATCATGTTTGTCAAGAAACCCTTGCCGAATCATCTTGGATTTATGTAAAAGAGACTAGATCTCTATTTTTATCCCTCATCGATTAATATAATAGAAGATCTGATTTGTCTCTATATTTCTGAGCATAAACCCTCTATAAGCTATGTTATCACTTTATGCAGTAATTTGTGTTGTAGTAAATCTTGGGGTTTCAGTGTTTTTAGGGCTGTTTCGAGAATGGGAGGCCTGTTTAACTAGGAAAAAGTCATTTGTTTATGTTTTCCTCTTAGATAGTTTCTATAATGTTAGATCTAATGGATCCATGTGCTGCACTTTTCTTTTAATGCTTATATTTCTAAAAAATGCATTTTCTGTGCATGGATTGCTGAGTTTTCCTATTTGGGAATATTACAGTGGTATTAGAGCATCATCTTGGCTCAGTCTGTGTTCTTCAACCATTATGGAGTCTTCTCATGGGAAGGATAAGGTCTGAAAGAGAGATCAAAGCAAACCCTTATTGTCTGGAGGAAAGAGGTTCTCAAAACTTCTCTTTCAAACTCTGCATGGTATAAGCAAAGACATCAAAGAAATGAGGGAAAAGCATGGAGATCCCTCAACAAGAATGGTACATGAGGAAATATATAGTTCCTCATATTATGGGTATGGAAATTCAACCATACCATCAGATCTACAATGCTCTACCAGCCATATGTTCATGACAAAGAAGATGGAGAAAGGAGATGTGCCAAAGAAGGAGACTCTTGGTGATTATTTGCAAGTGTATGAAGCTGTTAAGTCCTTATATTAATAGTGTAGTCCCTTATTATGTTAGTGTAGCCCCCCTTATTGTTATTTTTGTACCCCTGTAACCCCCATATTGTTATTATTGTGCCCTTACATTATTATTGTTAGGCCGACTAGGATTACATTGTGGTCCCATGGACTCCTATATATAGAAAGGAAGTTTTGTCATTTGTATCATCGAAGAATTTTTCATTCATGTAATGTATTAGAGGTTTCCCCCTCGAAGTGGCTTATTTCTAAGGCGTTGATATCTCTTTTCTTCTATTTTTAGAGCTGGTTTCACAACATTTGGCAATAGAGCTTTGGATTTTAGTGTTTCGCTGCTCCAAATAGGTCATCGTGGAATTTTCGCTATAATTTTTTTCTATGAAGGTTTAGAAGCTGAAATTTTTAGAGTGCGAAGAAAAAATCCCGAGGAACATCGTCGCTAAATTTCAGAGCTTGGTTCGCAATATTTTTGGAGATATGATCTATGGACATTAGGGATTTTTGCAGGCTCCTGAATTTAACCTAAACAGGTCATCATAGAATTTTCACTATAAATATTTTTATACAAGGTTTCAGAAGCTGAAAGTTTTACAGAGCGAAGCTGAAATACTAAGGAACCTCCTGTAAAAATTTCAGATCTTTTTTCTCAATATTTTTGGATATATGATTTGTGGAAGTTAGGTCTTTTGCAGGCTCCCGAATTTCATCTCAAAGAGATGATCGTGGGATGATCTTTATAACTCTCTCTCTGAGCATTGGATTTGAATTCTGTAAAAATTGGCCGCAAGTACATGGAATTTAGTTTCATTTCTACCAATTTCAGAGTCGAAGGAGGAAATAGTGACACGTGGCAATTCATACAAGTTCGTTCTACTGAACCAATCTATAATTAGGTCATCATAGGAGATTGGGCACAACTTTGACTTCAAGAATCCAAATCAGGTCAGACCTATGGCATTCGAAAGAGAATTCAGAGGGCTAACTCAGTGAAAAATTTCAGATATTTAAGATCTGCAATCACAAAGATAATTTAGTTTCAATATCAAGCTCCTCAAAAGCAAGAAAAAGGTGTGTTTTTTTTTTTATACCGAATTGCGTAAGTCTCGCGTAAAAAAAAATCAGTTTGAAGTGATTCCAAGGGCATATTTTTGAATTTTTATCAGTATTGAGTTCTATAATGCCTCCAAAAAATAATTCCATACCTATTAAGCCCTCAAAAAGATATATTATGATGCATGAAGAGGAAGAGTTGCAGTATGAGATATCAAAATTACGGTACCAAGTGCAACAAATTTCGATCTTTCGAAGAGAAACCGAAGATGATATAGATGGTTTAAAAGTAGAAATGGAGGCTAATTTGGATGGTTTGAAGGATCAAATAATAGCTAATATGGATGATAAATTAGTGGAAGATCACATCGAGCATCAACAACAAGTTCTCCAACTCTCAAAGGATAACTTAACTTTGGTGCAGAATCTACAAGAAGATCAACATCACATCGGCCAGTTTTGGAAAGCAGGTCACGAAGCAAGAACTTGACAAATGTGATCAATTTAAAGTATCTCAATAAGTGGAAAGACTTTCTTGTAGAAAGATTCCACATGGGAGGATGATAGTCACTCTGAAGCATGAAAATAATCAAGCGTTGAGGACAACACTTGTTTGAAGGAGGGGGCAATATTAGGTCCCTATATTAATAGTGTAGTCCCTTATTATGTTAGTGTATCCACCCTTATTTTTATTGTTTTACCCCTGTAACCCCCATATTGTTATTATTGTGCCCTTACATTATTATTGTTATGTCGGCTAGGATTACATTGTGGCCCCACTAGGATTACATTGTGGCCCCATGGACTCCTATATATAGAAAGGAGGTTTTGTCATTTGTATCATCGAAGAATTTTTCATTCATGTAATGTATTGGAGGTTTCCCACTCGAAGTGGCCTATTTATAAGGCGTTGATATCTCTTTTCTTCTATTTTTGGAACTGGTTTCACAATAGAAGCTCAATCTAAGGGCTTCAAATATCGCTTGAACTTCCAAGGGTTTTGTCAGATCAAGGAGGAAAGAAGCACAAGGAGCAAGCATCATGGTGTGGGTAGATTATTTCTATCTACTTTTGATGGATCACCTAAATGTATAGCTAGGGTTTGGGTGAAGGATCTAGACACCTATGTGCAACAACATCAAGTTTCAGAAAATGAAGCCATAAAAGTAGCAACCCTGCATCTTGAGGGTAAGGCTTATGCTTGGTGGTTGTTTGAATATTTTTCCTTAAAGAATGCAAATACATCTACTTATGCAAAGTTCATTAGAAGAGTAGTGGAAAGGTTTGATGAAAAATATTATGAAACATATTCTATGGAGCCTATCAAACCAAGACAAATAAAACCTTTGCATGAGTTGGGAGGATCTATAAATCCAACTCCATTTCAGAAAACCATTGAAGGGGATGAAAAATTGTATACCTCTCCAAGGGAAAAATCCCCATTACATGAAGAGCTTTCTTCTCCAAAGAAAGACATGAAGACTCCTCCTTCAAAGGAAGATCTAGATCTAAGATCTCTCACTGTTGGAGAGGTATTATCAAATAGTGATGAGGAGAAATAGAAGGCTAGAGATAACAACACGGTCATATCAAGAGCACATATAGTACCTCATGAAGAGGAAGATGGAGCATTTTCTCCAAGGATGGAAACTCTTGCACTCTTGCAAGGAGTTCCAAAGAATATCACATATGGAGCTTATGGCACAATCCATGTGCAACATGTGCCATCATTATCAAATGGTGAGATCTTGAAGAAAGAAGAAGATAATGGGAAGGGCAAGCATCATATGATGAGGAGTATACACCCCTATTTATTTCAGAAGGTTGATACACAAATGAGGCAGGGGGATTTGTACAATGAAGGCAAGGACAAATCAATCCATACACCTATACATCCTACTCTATGCCTTGATGTCTCTTTGCATGGAGGCATTCCACCAGGGAGACCCCCTGATTGGAAGAAAAATAAAGTGTTATCTCAACTATGTGCAGCAGTGACATATTTGGCTAAGGAAGGAGCCTTGAGGGGAGCTACCACAGCGCTGAGAACCATTGATAGGTTCCAAGGATAGTTGAGAAATTTTTTGAAATTGACTTTGCTATCTTCCACTCAGCTATTTGTGCTGGGAAAGAAGAATTCAAAAATCTGTGTCAACATGAGCATGGTATTAAAGGGCCACTCCATAGCCTTGGAGTAGCAAAAGATACTTATATACATAATGAAGATTTATGAATATGACAAGAGGGTATTACCACTCTTGTATGCATGGGAAAAAATATGGAATTTTTGGAAGAAAGAAACCTTTCAAAAGAAGGTTGACTTCCGTGTACTTCAATATTGGCTTGAGAAAGATCAGCTGCAAAAGAGGCAGCAAAGGGAAGTTGATAGTACTCCAACATGTGACTTTGGCATCAAGCATGTCAAAGAGGAGAGCCATGTTATGACAGGGGCTGCATTTCAGATTTCTACAGTGCTGTCATTGTTGGGAAGCCTAGATCTCTTTTGGGAGTCCCAAATCTTGATGGAATATTCCAAGGACCTCTTCACATGTAAGGTTCTTGATGGGCAAGTGATGGATAGAAGGTATAACATAGTTGATGGAGTCATTTATTCTCATAGTCAGATCTATTTGACTAGAGACTCCAAGCTTAAGGATGGACTACTTAATGCAGCCTATGATATCTTGCTTTCTAAACCCACTGGATTTATTAAAACATACCATACTATCTTGGAAGGATTCATGTGGGAAGACTTCAAAGAAGAGATGCACTCTCATATGAGGAAGTGCATAGATCATTTGCTGGTTGATCCAGGGTAAAATATTGAGACCCTTATCCAAGACCTTTTACTTCGGCTGATAATTAGAATTTCATTTAATTAAGACGTTAATGAACTGAAATGAACAATTGTAGCTGTAAATAAGAGGAACATAAATGAACAATATCAGCAATCATAAGAACACGTCGTTTGATGACAGAGTTCATCTAAGAGGGACTACATCTCTGGGCCTTGGTGTCAAGATGGTGTAGGCCGCTACATTATGTGTTGTAAGAAGAATATGTACATGGATATGCTTTCCTATGCCATACAAGGAAAAATTCCCTCACGCAGGAGTGACTAGACTTCTTTAAGAGATGTTCCACTGTGGAACTAATATACATAAAGAAAGACCCCTATCAGTATGACCATAGCTAACATGTAATAAATGAGATCATCCCACCAATCCTGGCAAACAAGGGATATCAAAAATACACACATGAAATTGAGCATCCTTCCAATGTGGCATAAAAGGGATCTCATACATGACACAAATCCATAGCTGAAAATACATCAATAACAACACAAGGCAAGATCCCACGACTCATGTATCAACCGAGATCTACAAGACATAATGCATCTCAAAGAGAAATAAATGAAGAAGTACATGGAATCCACATCATATACCTCATGCTGCCATTTGCTGAAGGCTGAGCTGCTCTGTGGCTGAATCTTAAAACATGATCAATCTTGTGGCGTCGAAAAAGGTGAAAATGACTGCTCACTTGTGTAAATCTGACACCTGCATAAACCACTTCCAAAAGTGGCTGAAAAATTGAAAACTTAGATGAAGAAACTGAGCATGCCATCAGACTCATGGCGTCAAGTAGTGCAAAAATGACATAAAATTTGTCCCATTTGGACAAAGTCAAAATTTTTCCCTCCTGAAAGTTGGCCTCAATCAAGGTTCCGCCTGCCTCTTTCTGGGTCATGGTTCCACATGACCTGCAATAAAAAATATAAAAGCCTTGATCTGCGTGCACGTTCTCTGCTCCTCCATGGCCTGGGCGCACTTTCAAATGACATGTTTATATTGAAAATTGTGGGCGGAATTAAAAATGTGGCCTTTTGGGCTGTTGGTTAAAGATCCGAATTATATGGGAGGAGGTCGGGTGGTCAAATCCCAACCCCTCCATTAAAAGCCCGAGAACTGTTTTAAAACCCTCTTTGTAACTTTATTAATCCTGGATTTAATTTTTGAAACTGCATTATTTAAAAAAAAAGGGGACACGTGGGGGTCGGGTCCGCTTGGGCGGCCCGCCCCGAAACTCCCGCCCATCGGCTCCGTTCAATATGGTGGTTTGATAGTGGTGCCATATGGAGTGGACCATGGGGTTCACGGCCTGTGGGACCACATTTTTTGGTCAAGTGGCAGGTTTGGTGGCCCCGCCACCTTTTTTAATATAAAATTGTTTTATTAAAACAATATGAGCTTTTTTTGAAAAATTCAGTTTTGGACCAAAGGAGGCAAATTAACTAGGTGGAAATTTCACCCAGAATCTGGCCTGACTGTGCCAGAAGCCAGTGGCTGGGTTTGGTCCAAATTGCGTCCTCCTTAAGGCTACCTAGTCACCAAGTCAACCTGGAACTTTGACCGCTCCTAACTCCTTCATACAGACTCAGAATTGAGTGCCGTCTGCGCCGTGGGAATAAAAAAGATGAGATATACAACATGAACCTAGTTCAAGAGATTTTTGAACACTTTGATTTTTGAGCCTTTTACTCAGGCCACTTGTACTTGTACTTATTTAATCCACCTGGATCATTCCTCCCCACTGAGGAGCTTTTGGTCCTCCAAAAGAATTAAGCTTTACCTATCATCAACTGCGTGCAAATGTCATTGAAAGGCACATCCCCACATGACTCCTTCATTTGGCGT
This sequence comes from Pinus albicaulis, assembly GCA_034641835.2. Lineage (NCBI taxonomy): Eukaryota > Viridiplantae > Streptophyta > Pinopsida > Pinales > Pinaceae > Pinus > Pinus albicaulis. Next base: position 1,706,323,404 of record CM076584.1, on the reverse strand, counting down.
AATTCAAAATCAAGATGTAAAGCCATCATCTACAACTGTTGCAATGAGATGTCTAAAAAGGCACATCCCTTGAAGATTCCTTCACCTCTCGTACTTCGGAATCAAGATGCAAAGCCACACCTGTAATTTCAGAAATGCAAATGTTTGAAAATGGACACCCCTTGAGGACTCCTTCACCTCACGTACTTCGGAATCAAGATGCAAAGCCAACACCTACAACTGCTGCAATGCGATGTCTGAAAAGGCACATCCCTTGAAGACTCCTTCACCTCTTGTACTTCAGAATCAAGATGCAAAGCCAACACCGACAACTGTGGAAATGCAAATGGATGAAAAGGCACATCCCTTAAAGACTCCTTCACCTCACGTACTTCGGAATCAAGATGCCAACACCTACCTAAATCTGCAACGAAAATTACATTCTCAATGTGACCAACAATGACCCAAATATTTCCATACTTGCCACGAGTTTATAACATGTAATCGGTGGTCAAGATTACAAAAAAATGGAAATCATACCTCAACAAAATTACAAGACCATATCTCATCATCGCATTTCGAAGTGATGGCAAAAATCCTCATCACTTTTACATGAAAGAAATGCATCAGACGACTCATAGAACATGAACGAAACATAAATGTCGCATATCGAAGTGATGGAAACACATCATCACTTTTACATGAAAGAGATCCAACACATGACTTATAAAACAAGGCCAAAAAAATATGATGGTCACTTAAACGAGTGATGGAAACATATCATCACTTTAGTAATAAAAAATGTGAAAAATGATTTACAAACATGGCCATGACAAGCTTACATCTCTAGAAAAAAGAAATCTAGAAGAACCACTTCTCACTTATTAAAGCTAGTGGATCATTTCCCTGTGACGAACTTGCTTGTCGATCAGCTCTTCCAACTTGTGTATGCACGGGTGCTTTGTCTTTAAGGCGCTGCTCTGGATGAAGTTTCCAGCATGTGGCTCTTTGGTGGCCACTTCGGTCACAATTGGTGCAAAAGTTATTTTTCCTCCAAACCTGCTGAACAAATTTCTTTTCCTGTTGGGGAGAAGGATTTTCATGCCTCTTCCTCCTTTGTGCTACCATCCTCTTCCAGCACTCATAAATCACATGGTTATTTAAACCAAAAAATAAACAAGTTTTACGAGCCATATTTTATGACTGTGGTTATCAACATTTTTATAATCAAATTGCACTCTGGAATAATGAGACTTAGTATACCTTCTAGGGTGCTCTCTAGTGAAATAATGATGATGGGAGCTCACCTCAGTTCCTTCCCTGCAACATGCACTACCATGGAACGATGGTGAAGTGTCCCCATCATTCCTCTTCCTTGGAGAGTTCATCATTATCTATTTTCCCTTGATGTCCTTCGAACATCCTTTGTCAGTGTACCCCAAACCTGCATAACGAGGTCGTTGCACAACCTCCAATGGTTTGGTTATGCCTTGGCCATGAACGCCAAGTCCTCCTCCTCTATACCCCATATTGGTGAGGAGTTTCATGCCGGTACCTGTGATGGGTATCTCCACACTTCCAACTGAAATGACATCATGTAAATAAACTGAAGCAAAATCAACACTGTTTACCTTAGGTGTTGATTGCAAAATAGATGAAGAAAGATTTTGTAAGCCCTCGTTGCGCTTCACTTCCATCAATGCCTTTGACACGGCTTGTAGCTAAAGCTGCAACTGCTGCGTCTCCTCCTTCTCTTTTTGTAGGAATTCTTTTAAGGCATCATGATCTCTTTGAAGAGTTTCGTTGTTGCATTTCAAATCTTCCCACGCCTCTGTTGTGGCTTGCAACTGAAGCTCCAACTGTTGCTTCTCCTCCTTCTCTTCATGTAGGAACACCTTCAAGGCATCATGATTTGCTTGCAGAATTTCATTTTTGTGCTTCCAATCTTTCCACGCTTCTGTTGTGGCTTGCAACTGAAGCTGCAACTGTTGTTTGTCCTCCTTCTCTTTGTGTAGGAGGGTCTTCAATTCTTCGTTCTTTGTTTCTTGTTTTTCATAAGCCTTGTACAACATGTCCGCTTTCTCAGACACCCTGAGCATGGTTTTGTACATGTCCTTGACACTCTCCATGGCTCAACCGAGCAAACATTCAATGTTCATGCCTGCAATCCAATCAACAAGAAGACCTGCTCTGATACCACTTGATCCAGGGTAAAATCTTAAGACCCTTAACCAAGACCTTTTACTTCAGCTGATAATTAGAATTGCATTTAATTAAGACGTTAATGAACTGAAATGACCAATTGTAGCTATAAATAAGAGGAACATAAATTAACAATATCAACAATCATAAGAACACGTCGTTTGATGATGGAGTTCGTCCAGGAGGGACTACATCTCCCGGTCTCGGTGTTAAGATGGTGTAGGCCGCTGCATTATGTGTTGTAAGAAGAAGATGTACATGGATGTGCTTTCCTATGACATACAAGGAAAAATTCCCTCACGCAGGAGTGACTGGACTTCTTTAAGAGATGTTCCACTGTGGAAATCTCATACATAAAGAAATACCCCTATCAGTATGACCATAGCTGACATGTAATAAATAAGAGTATCCCACCAATATTGGAAAATAAGGGATCTCAACAATACACATATGAAATTGAGCATCCCGCTAATGTGGCATAAAAGGGATCTCATACATGACACAAATCCATAGCTGAAAATACATCAATAATAACACAAGGCAATATCCCACGATTCATGTATCAACCAGGATCTACAAGACATAATGCATCTCAAAGAGAAATAAATGAAAAATTACATGGAATCCACATCATATACCTCATGTTGCCATTTGATGAAGGCTGAGCTACTCTGCCGCTGAATCTGAAAACACCATCAATCTTGTGGCATCGAAAAAGGTGAAAACAACTTCTCACTTGTGGAAATCTGACACCTGCATAACCCACTTCCAAAAGTGTTTGAAAAATCGAAAACTCAGATGAAGAAATTGATCACGCCATCAGACTCGTGGCGTCCAGTAGTGCAGAAATGACATAAAATTTGTCCCATTTGGACAAAGTCAAAATTTCGCCCTCCTGGAAGTTGGCCTCAATTAAGGTTCCACCTACCTCTCTCTGGCTCATGGTTCCACATGACCTGCAATAAAAAATATAAAAACCTCGATCTGCGTGTGTGCTCTCCACTCCTTCATGGCCTAAGCGCACTTTCAAATGACAATTTTATATTGAAAATTGTGGGCGGAATTAAAACGTGGCCCGTTGGGCTGTTGGTTAAAGATCCGAATTATATGGGAGGAGGCCGTGTGGTCAAAACCCGACCCCTCCATTAAAAGCCCTAGAAATATTTTAAAACCCGCTTTGTAACTTTATTAACCCTACATTTAATTTTTGAAACCACACTTTTTTAAAAAAAAGGGGACACATGGGGTCGGGTCCGCTTGGGCGGCCTGCCCCAAAACTCCCGATGTCGGTTCCGTTCAATACGGTGGTTTGATAGTGGTGCCATATGGAGTGGCCCATGGGGTTCACAGCCTGTGGGACCACATTTTTTGGTCGGGTGGCGGGATTGGTGGCCGCGCCACATTTTTTAATATAAATTTTTTTTATTAAAACTGTTGGAACACCTAATCCTACATGGGTAGGTGTGGAATGCGAAAAGTCACAATGGAGTCCAAGTGACCTTGGAATATGAAACCAAGAGTCACACCATTGTACTATAAATGTACATCTTTGTATAATGAAAATATGATCCACATGCTTATCCTTCATTGTGTTGAGTTTCCTCTTGTGTGTGTGTGTTTATCTTCCTCATACACCATGTGTGTGTTCAACATGGTATTAGAGCGGGCGATTGCTGGCCCTGCTGCAAATTGAGTGAGCCATTTGTGTTTATGGCCTGTGCATATCTGCAAAAATTCTTGACATTTTTGCAGCACTCAGAGTTTCTGCAGCAGAAATTTTGTCGCATTCAGAAAGTGGTTTTGGAGAAGGAGCAGCATTCATAAATTGGCAACATTCAAGCATTAACTTTGAAGAAAGGAAACACTACCCATCTGAAGGTTTTCATTCTAAATTTTCTCTGCAATTTCTGCTCATTAAAATCTGCAATTTGAAGTGCTGCTGGATACTATTTATATTGAGAAGAAATTTCTGGTTTTTAATGGCAAAGGTTTCTGAGTTTTTCAAGTAAAATTTCTGAATTTTTCATTGAAAAATTTCTGCAAATCGCTGGGCTCCTGGAGAGATTTCTAAGTTTTCACTGAAAGATTTCTGAGTTTTCTGCAAATTATTCTCCTATTTCTGCAATCTCTGCAATCTGCTGCTGTGTAATACTGCTTGAAATCCTACATTTCTGACGAAATTTCCTGCTGCTGCTTCAAAGTTTTGAGTCTCAGTTTTATTCATCTGCTACTGGAAGAAAATCTACACTTTCTGTTCATCTCTGCTGTTTTAAATTTAAAATTAAAAAAAATAATAAATAAATAAAGTAAATAAATAAATAAATAAATAAATAAATAAAATCAATTCAAACTCCACACCCACGCTCTAACCCGCTGCCCTCTGCTCACTACATACACCCTCCTGGCAGTACGCCCCATTCCCTACACCTCACGACCCTCTCAATCATTCCCTACACCACTCCCTATCCCTCCCTGCGCTAACACTTTGATACGCTCTACCCTTACAACCCTGCGCACTCCCCAAACGACCCCTCTCCCTGCGTAGAATCCTCATGCACTATTCACACATCGACCCTCGCCTCTCCACGCTCGGCCCCATTTACCCTGCGCTAACGCACCCATCGGGCCTGCAACCCCGTCTCATTTCCATACCCTCCTCACTTGGCCCCTACGCATATCTCTCAGCCCTATTCCTTAAGCACCCCCCTCTCACCATACTCACCATACAAATCTACCAGCGTGCATCCCCACATCACATAACTCGCCTCTCCCACTACACGACTCCTGCCATTCCCATACGCCTCTCACAACCCACACTAACCCAAGCCCTGCACTCATCTCATAATAATAATAAAAAAAAATAAAATTTTTTGAATAGACTTCGGCCTTTCAGGCCCCTCCAAACCCTGCACCCTCGCCCTACGATTCACTCCTCCCAACTCTCTCCATACGCACCGTGCCACCCTCCCTCACCATCCCACGGCAGCCCCCATCTCCTCTTTACGCACTTTCAAAAAACAATATACATATATATCAACTGCTTTTTACATTAAAAATTCCCATCCCTTTTAAATTCGTTCCCCCTTACGATTCTCCCATATTTCATTTTAATTTTTTTTTAATTAAAACCCCCCCACCATATAATTAATACCCCCCTCCATTAAAAATATATATATATATATATATATATATATATATATATATATATATATATATATATATATATATATACCTCCTCTTACAATTATTTTCCTTCCCATTTTTAAAATAAAATTCCCTCCCATTCCTATTAAAATCTCTCCCATTTTTAATTAATTTCCATTTTTAAATTAATCTATTTTTTAATTAATTTTTAATTAATTAAAAAAAAACAGCAGAGAGAGAGGAGAGGAAGTATGTAAGTTTCATAGAGGAATGAAGAGAAAATAGCATATCATTAAATGGAGAGTACACATAGATAAAATTGCAGATTTGACATTTTATGATTTGTGGCATAAGGGTGATTTTTTGAAGAATTTCACATTTGAAGACAAGTTTGCCATCATTGAAAACAGCTATTTGAAGAAGAAAATTCAGCTGCCATAAAAATATTCTTGCACAAGTGTTTTCAACTACACATTTAAAAATATTTTGCAGAGATATGTATTGAGCTGACATTATATTTTGAGTGGAATTTGTAGCTTCTTCATAGTTGCAATCAGTATTTGAGTTGTTGTATTGTTGATTTCCCTCCATCATTTGAGGAGCACACTTTGTACTTTGAGAATTTCTTGAGTCATTTGTATTTGTTGTTGAATCACATTGTAAACGAGTGCATTCTCTGTTGAAGCCGACACCCTTTCATTTTTTGAGCCTAAGTTGTTGAAATGGCTAAAATCAGTGAGGCATTAGTGTTTTTGAATGACATCATTCATTCAAATGTTGATGATATGATAAAAATGAGCAAGGATGCTCTTTGTAACATTCAAAGTTGTTTGCTATATGCACATGAAAAGATTGAGTTTTTGCAGTTGGAATCTCAACTCCAACAAGATGAATTTCAGCGAAAGAGTCACCATTCTGAACCTGTTTTTTTTCAGAAGATTGAGAAGGACTCTCATCAGAAGAAAGAAGATAAAGTTGCAGTTGATCCACATTCAGTTCCTTGCACTAGAGCAGATGTACATGCGGATGCAGCAGCTCAGCCTGTACCTCTTAAGCCCATCATCAGACAATGGGAAGAGCTTGTCCACAACAAGCACATAACTGGTCTTGGATATGAAAATGATGTGTCCTTTCATATTCCAGACTATACAAAGCGCATCAAATTTCAGAGTGTCAGATTCCTGTATGACAGTTCACCTGCAGCTGTTCTAGATCCTGCTCCACAACAACAACAAATTGAGAAATGCCAACACTATGATCGAGTTGGCCACATGAAAGATCACTGTTTTGATCTTCATCCATGCAAGCACTGTGGTCGGCACGCCCATTCTTCAGACAGATGCTTCAGAGACAAGCCTCCTGCAAGAACCAAGATTCATCTTGGATGGATCACTTCTTGGCAATGGGCATCAGCAGCCAAGAAGATGTTTACGACACATGTTAGAACTTGTTCAGGGATATTGAACAAACTTGCAGTTGAGTTTTCGCCATCATCTCACCTTGTCCCTGACAGGGGGGAAAATGGTGGTCATGTACAAGCTTCGACGACAGATCAAGCGAGCTTGAGCCACAATCTCTCATTCCATGTTCAGAGTTGTAGCCAGAGACACAACAGTTCAAGCGAGCCTGAGCCACAATTCGCCATTCCAGATTCAGAGATGTAGCTAGAGACATGGATGCCCATGAACATGCCTTTGGTTGGTGGACAACCTTAAACCATCATCTTTGGTTGGTGGATAACCTAAAACCATCACAGGTAGTAGACCTCCCTTCTTTTAGCTCGAAGGCCTCCCTTTCATATATGAGGAACACTTCCTCTAGCAGAAGCCTTTAGCTTCTTGCCAACATTGGTTGAGTTCCAGGAAATGCTTCAAGCATTCCAGAGTTGTTGGTAATCCTAAAACCATCACAAGTAGTAGACCTCCCTTCTTTTAGGTTGAAGGTCTCCCTTTTTAATGAGGGACAATTCCTCTAGCATAAGCCTTCAGCTTCTTGCCAGTTTTGGAAGAGTTCCGGGAATTGCAACAAGTTTTGCGTTCCAGTGTTTGTGGTCATCCTAAAACCACCTATTTTTTCCAACATTTCAGAGAGTTGATTAAGCCCAAGTGCTGTCATGTATACTTGCAGATTTGTATTACAACTCTTTTCTTGGACTCACACATACCCCTTCGAATTAAGGGGGGATGTTGGAACACCTAATCCTACATGGGTAGGTGTGGAATGTGAAAAGTCACAATGGAGTCCAAGTGACCTTGTAATATGAAACCAAGAGTCACACCATTGTACTATAAATGTACATCTTTGTATAATGAAAATAGGAGCTACATGCTTATCCTTCATTGTGTTGAGTTTCCTCTTGTGTGTGTATGTTTATCTTCCTCATACACCATGTGTGTGTTCAACATGGTGTTTAACAAAAACAATATGAGATTTTTTTGAAAAATTCGGTTTTGGACCGAAGGAAGCAAATTAACTAGGCGTATATTTCGGTCAGAATATGGCTTGAGTGTGCCGGAATCCAGTGGCCGAGTTTGGTCCAAATTGCGTCCTCCTTAAGGCTGCCTAGTCACGAAGTCAACCTGGAACTTTGACTGCTCCTAACTCCTTCATACAGACTCAGAATTGAGTGCCGTCTGTGTTGTTGGAATCAGAAAGATGAGATCTACAACATGAACCTACTTCGAGAGATTTTTGAACACTTCGATTTTTGAGCCTTTCTCATGCCACTTGTACTTGTACCTGTTTAATCCACCTGGATCACTGGTCGAGGAGGAACATAGCTCTTGGGAAGAGTTATCATTACCACCTCCTTATTCATTGGGTGTGAGAGGAAGCTCATCCATGAGCTACATCACTAATTGGAATCAAGTGTATGGTAAGAGTTGTATTTTTGAACATCATGATGTATTTACCATATGCTTGTATTTTCTTAACACTCATGTACAGGGCTTTGCTCCAAGAGGGGGAAATTTTTCTTATGGGCTTCATGGGCTACTTGGGGCCATGAGAAATGGAGATGTTGACCATTCCATAAAATATTTTGGGGAGATATTTTATTCTTCATGGTGTGCTTCACTAACACCAACCATCTTACACCTTCTCCAAACATGTAAGAAGAATGGGGAAACAAACAAGTGTTGGGAAAAACACTTGTGATATCATATTCTATGGCAGTTAGGAGTAAATCTGCGCTGGTTGCACATGAGGGACCATTTTCCTTCTCCTTTACTACATATGGTAGCTAGCATGACTTTAATCATGATTCCGTATTGTGAAGATGTTCTTATTTTTTTGGGGACATGATTGGAGGAGAGACACATTGGTTGGATGTGTCCTTCGGGAAAGAAATTTCCCACACCTTTTGCACTACATGTTTCAAGGGGAGCATGATGGCCACTATAGTACATCACTTGTTTCTTTATGAGGTGGGCCATATGATTGTTTGGAACACTTGGGACATGCCTCTCATGAGAAATTGGGAGGAGATTTTCTATGAATTACCAAGCTGGGAGGTGATTCAATTTATTTGGATGATAAGATGGAGATGGGAGTCTTTCATTATGGAATTCCCCATGATTGTCATCACTTCTATCTTGAGGAGGACATTGATCAGAAAAAAGGTTTCCATATATACCTTCCATTCTTTCATGATGAGAGCCATTTGGTTTATTCACCAAAGGCCAACTTACACACTTGGGAGGAGCCATTGGGAGGCAAAATTGTTGCAGCAAATATGAAGCAATGGTGGAAACTATTGGACATGGAGGCCCCAAGAGGAGGAGGGGAGATTCTGCAGCATCCTTGTAGTTGCTTGAGGAAAAGAAAAATTTGGGAGGGGAAGACTGTAATATTCCTAAATTAGCATGTAGCTAATAGGAATATTAGTTTTTCTCTTAATATCTAGTTAGATGAATAAATGGGCAAGGAGACTCATAAGTTGCTTAAGTAGGCATAAAATCCCTCATAATGTGAAAAGGGATGATGTTAATAAATAGATCAAACAACCTCATGTGTGAATAGGGTCTAAAATGTGTGGACAAATTCAAGTTTGACCAAGTCAACATCATTATTATATGAGGAGTGGATCATAAATAAAGATAGCTCAATGTGAATGAAGATCAATCTAGCTAGTCAAAATGAAGACACCTTGGGTGTGAAAGGAGACAATGCATGGAGATCAAGTCAAGGTTGACTAAATCAAACATCACTATAAATAGATGAGTGGGACTAATGGAGACAATGTAATTTTGGTGGAGGAGCCTTTGCATGGAAGCAACCTCATAATTGGGTGGGACCCTGAGAATGAAATAGGCAAGCCTCTCCTCGACAAAATTGTGAGAAAGTATACATCCTATATTGTTATAGGAACCACTTGGTTCTTAATGTGAAATGCCTCGATAGCTGGATCCCATGCTCGAACTAGGAACCCCAAGAGTTCTATTTGTTGCCTCATCCTTGACAAACATAAGTAATTTAGCAAACCATAATCTCTTAAGGCTTTTACTGTACCCGACTCATTTAGGGAAATCATATCCTATTATTTATGCTCTCTTTCCCTCCATGTAATCATCATTGTAGTCCGATGAAAACCTGAAATACAACCATAAGAACCATTAGACTCCATTCAATGCAAAAAATTAGGCAAATTTTGGGCATAATGCAAAAAAAAAAAAATGAAGATTGTGCCCAACACAATCTTGAACAAGAGACAATGCGTTGCATATGCATCTACCCTTCAACTTAGCTTCTCCACAATGCAATTTTCGATGTTCAAGGGTGCATTGCCCTCTTTGGGAGCATAATTTACCTTAAGGGGCCTCAAAAACTAAAATTTGCAGAAAAAGGAAATGAAATGATTAATGAAGGAAAGAGAGGGTTCATGGCACTAACCTGGATCAAACAAAAATGGAATCTGTCCATAGAAACGATCATAATCAATAGCTGAAGTTCGAGGGAAAATCAGGTTCAAAACTCCAAAATGCAAATGGTAACTATTGAATGGTAAAAATGAATAACAAAACTCTTTTTAATAGTCATTTAATTATTTGCAAAATTGTATTTATTGCTATGACTATGGTTTTATTATATTTTTGTCATGAAACATGTATTTTTAATCCATTTGATGTTGTTCTGAACATGTTTTACAACTGATGAATGGATTAGTTGTTCAGATTTATTTCAAAGAATGATTTGACCACAAAGCATAATTTTATCCTTATTTTTCGAGCTTTTGGTAAAAACAAAAAACGACTTGAAGCGTACTTTTATCTCTTTTTCGAGCTTCGATAGCAGCGAAAAAGGAACCCCTGGAGTCTTATTTCATCTCTTTTCAGACTCCAATAATGTGAAAATATTGTCGAGCACTTGTCTTTTCGAGCTCGTAAAAGTAAATGAATTGATATCTACTCAGTATAAGTTTAACCCTTTTCTGGACTGAGATAGATTATTTACGAAAAATGAATACCTTGGTCAAACATGACTAAAGAGGTTCTCTCAGATATTATTTTACACTTTTTCGGATCTGAGCGACAAATTTATGAAAAAGTACTCACGGATTTTTCTTTCATCCTCTTTTTCAAACTTTCTAAATATGAAAAAGGACTAGGCTATCACTGTCGTTAGGCTCATTAAAACATAAAATAGTGACAGGCTTGTCAATCATCGCAAGAATCAAGTTTCATTCATCGCTAGACTCGCTAAATTATTAAATAGCAATACTTTATTCGCCCGAAGGGTTGAATTATAGATCAAGAAAATGTTATCCTCCTCAGCCTTGTTAAAAAATAAAGAGGCACTGATCGAAAAATGACCGGGGAAAATTTGGGAAAATGAGCAAGAAATTTTTACGGTAGCAGGTCACTCTTGAACATGACACTTCACTCCATCACCGTGACTATTTGGGTTGGGTAATTTTCTTGACGGTTCATTCATACCTATGTTTCATCATACCTTCACTTCTGTTTTGGGTCAATGATGCCAACTCATCTCAGTGTCGCCGATATGTTCAAGAGAAGTCATCCAGTGAATACTCATCCTTTTGAAATACTCATAAACCTTCATTCTCATGACAGTCATCCTTGAATTTTGGTATATCAAGTCATACCTTTGTCTTCGAAATCAGTAACTCCCGTTTCGCAAATAAGGTGACTTCTTGTTGACGAAAAATCATTATACAAGAAGTTCACTTAGAAACATCATATTCCAGTACCATGATGCTTGTTACAACATCAACAAGATCCTTGCTTCTGGACTTTTGACCGAAATATTTTGTTTGGATTTCGACATCAAATCATCTATTCATGCCTTACGAAATGTATTACAGTAACTTGAGGGCCATTGACATCAATGATGGTTCTCTCGCGTTTGTTAATAGCTTATAGCATTGGCTGGTAATCAAACGATTTCTTACCATGTTCGACTACAAATCATATATTCGCATGGCTAGAATTGTACCCGAATGATCAAGTGAACGAGACAAGAAGACCCCGGATCTAGTTTCAACTATCCGGGCTATGATTCTAGGATTGTTGTACACATCATCTGTACGGTGATATTACATATAGATCGTCATCTAAACATGGGCCTATATCTGTAGGCATGTCTGTATTAGGCAACATTACAATGTAGACGCCTTTATGCATTATGTACATCTTATTAGATAGTTTATGTGCTGAGCATGGGAATGCCTTCCCTCAACAATTTATGATCAAGAGGATATATCATGATTTAATGTATTGTAATATTGATGCAGGTCGCCACTCCACTTCATCTCCAACCCATCACAACGTAAAGCATCTCAATCAAAATATTGTTATTATTATTCTGACTTCATGCTTTAGGGGGCAATTATTATAGGTAAATTTGGGAACCATTACCAATGACCTTGTTAATTGGACATCATCCCTAGAACCAATGAATAGGGTCTATCATCCCCTATCATTTCAGTCTTACATGCTCTAAGACAAAGAACAAGACAAATCATACATGACTTCCATTTGTAAAGGTTTCCAAGATTTGAAGTTTATATTATATCATATGTGAGCTCACCAACACTGCCTCTCAAGGGACTAAGTGCGTTGCATAACCCCACTCAAGGGTGCTTTGAAAATCACTTCCCCACACTCAAGGGTGCGTTGGTCACATTGGGAGCGAAATTCTCATTGTTCTGGAATCTCCACTTGGCCAATGCCTTCTAGAAGAGTGCACATGTGTCAAAATTCGACTCCATGTGTCCATTTGACATCTATGAGATTGGGAACATGTATTGCCTATTATTATAAAGTCATTGATTGTAAAAATACCTCCAGTTCATCTATAAATTGAGCACAAATCCTAGTGCTTGGAATGATTTGAGTAGAGAGATGCTGGTGGAATTTCAATTGAGGAGTTGATTTGTGTAACATGCTGCTGGAGAGATGTGCATTGTGATGAGGCTGGGATGCTGCTGGAGATGGTGACTTCAAATCAATCATTGGGTTGTAACCTCCCCTTCTATCCATTAATAAATATTACTACTTACTTTTCCACATATGTATCTGTATAAGCTTCTGTCTTTCATATTATGAATTCTTATATGATGTATATGGTTTATGTTTCATTGATTTAACTAAATAACTTGAATAGACATCTGTATTATTGCTATATTTTGCTATTTAGGGTTCATTCTTGCAGGAAATATTTTGGCGATCTAGCTTGGATTTTAAGCTACAACAAGAGCGACAGAAGGAGACTTGGAAGTGCTTGGACTCCAACTAAGTTTCTTGATCTATTCTGTGGGTCTGTTTACAGTTAGGAAAAGTAGCTGTAAAGTCTTTAACCTATTGTTCTAGATGAGCACCACATATAGGGAAGAATTTTTTATTCATAATCCATAATTCCTCATAAAAACAAAAAGTAAGAAAATGATCAAATAACCTCTCTTTACCATGTAAAGATGACCTGCAAGATGTAATTTTTATTTTCCATTATGTAATTTCATGTCACTAAATTTGCAATAAGTTCATGATTCCCAAGCTACCAACTCAGAGTTCTACATGCCAACAAAACATTAAAAGTCAAATGAAAAGAGTTCTCAATCATAAAATGATCAATGTGTAAATAATGAAGTAAAAAAGAGAAAAGGGTAAAGTTTCAAAGTGGAAAATGAAATAAGAAAAGATAAAGTAGGTCCCAAGTCCCAAACATCAAATTCATCAATGTATAAAGACCACCATAAGACAAAGAAGAAGCTCCTTTTCCTTTTCAAACATTGAGCTCACACTCCCTCAATTCAAAAAATTTATTTGTAGGGTCAAATTTTGAAGTTTTGGTTGCGTTGCGCTTCTGGAGGGTGGCGCTGCGATTTTTGAACAGGCACTGTGCTTTTGGAAGTCTACACTATGATTTTTGCTGAAGGGTGCTGCACTTCTGGGTGAGGCACTGAAAATTTTCCCAGTGTGCTCAGCAAGCTCCAAAACTCACCCAAATTTCTTCTAACCTCCACCAAAGACTTTTATCACCTCTTATCAAGTAAGTAAGACATATTTTGCCTCTTCCTTGCATTACTAAAGAGAATTTTCATGGTGTTTTTGTTTACTTGAAAAATTGGCAGTTTTTTTAGCTTGAAACCCAATTTGATGCCCATAAACCCTGCATTCCCTTCCTACATCACTATAAACCCTATCCCTACCCCAAAATTATAATTTTTTGTTCCTAAATCCCTTTTCCCCTAAAATCTAAGTCCTAGGCATCTCAATTTCCTAGGCACCCTTATAAACCATGTAATAGAATTCTAATTCCCAATCCCTTAAACATTTTGATCCCCTATTACCTCCCTAAGTTCAAAAACCCCTTCCCCCACCTCCCTAATTTTTCCTAGACCTATCCTCAACCATATACCTATCCCCACTCCCATTTCCTCATTCATATGGTTTCTAGAGAAAAAAAACCATGGAAGAAGATAAATATTGCATGGAGGAAGAGGAAGATAGACTGGAAGAGGATGATAGAAAAGAGAGAAGGCCACCTAAGTGAGGAAAAATACTGAGGCTTGAGCCCACCAACACCAAAGAACTGATGGCTTCACCAATGGAAGTCTCTTGATTTCAGTATGTTGGTTGTCTTGATTTCTGCAATATGATTGAAAGAGTTCAACACCATCCTATTTTGAGAAGAATTTTCATTTCAAACCTCAAAGACAATTAGGTGACCCTTGCAGGTGTAACCTTCACTGTATCTACATCTATCATTGTCATTTCCACAGGGATTCCAAACATGGGTGAAATTTGGTTTAAATCCAAAGACTTGGATGATCAATATTATGAACCATTCATGAAGCCAAGGTACATAAGTGAGAGAAAGAGTGTTTTTCCTTTCAGCTACCTTCTTGATAGGTATACCCCCATGATGAAAATCATTATGAAGTACTTCTCTTGTGAAGGAAGGTTCTCCAGACTCTATACATATCATATTAGACTGCTTATGCACTCCACAAGAGTCAAATTTCTTAATATCCCATACTATCTATTTAGGGCCATGGACAAAATGGAATACATTGTACAAAGGAGATATTATGACTAGCATATGAAAAACCTCTTTCACCACTCTCTCATCAATATCATTGTCCTCCATCACCTCAACTAGTTGCATATTTCATGGGACACCTTCATTGCCAATGATATCTTCACAGTCCCACAACCAAAACATGCTGAAGATATGCCTTCTTCATCTCATCCTACTGATCAACATGCTGAAGATAGGCCTCCTCCATCTCAGCCCACAACACTTACTCCTTCATCAACTCAGCCTACTTCACCCATTTCACCACCATCATCACCATTTTAGGGTCAGATTGGGTCACCTAGTAGAGTTATGGTCAGAAAGCCTAAAAGGGCTGAAATAGGCACATTGGCTAGAACATATCAGAGGGGGTATAGGCAAGTTTTGGCTGCATGGAAAGTGGAAGGGAACTTTCCTTCTTAATTAGCAAAGCATGTACAGAAGGGTAAACAAAATATGATAGAAGTAGATGAGCATGAGGAAGCCATGCAAGAGGATGAGGATCCTCATGATGAGGAATCAGATTTTGACCTTATTGAATTGGATGAGCAGGATGATAATGAGGTTTCTAGTTTGATTTCCAAATATAAAGATGCCCAAATTAGAGAGCTTCAGACTAACTTAGAGAGATCTAAGTTTGTCATTTCTTTTCTTGAGCAGGAGTGTTGAGGAGGTAAATCCCCTCTGCGGACAGAGGCGATCCCTACTAGCCCAACAGGGGTCTAGCAACAATCACGAAATGTTACAACGCAAGTTCCTAGTTACGAATGAAAAGACCAAAGATGGAGGCCTACCTGGAATCCAATGCTACGATCTGAAGAAGAGAGCGTTCCCGTTCCTCAGCCTCGGCAGATCACGATCCTCCACGATCTCCGCGGATGGACACCTGCACATGCAAGAAACAAACAGATACAAGCATAAAATCCAGCATACGCAACTAAATATCAGTCGGAAAGGATACTACTCATATTAACATAATCGAAAACAGAGTGGAACCATAATCGTAATCATTCATTAAATAACAATCGAAAGAGATTACAACCAATGTTCTGACGTCGTGGTCTCCTTCGGATGGGTCTCCAGTCGTTCACGTCTCGCAAAGCTTGCCAGGGAAAGGGCAAACCTCTCCAGAGTCTCTCGACGATAGTCTCCTTACTTGAGTCGGCCTTAAGGGAAGAAAGAGGGCTCTTACAGCACAAAGGCTCTTGGGAATTTGGAGATTCAAAGCTTAGGCACTTCAAGACTATCAGCCTTTCAACCCCTTCATCAATGGATGAAGGCTATATTTATAGAGGAGAGGAGGAGGTTGGGATCCCTACAATAGTGGAAGGGAGGCCTTATCCTTTGGGAGGTTCCCCATATGGTGGAAACAAGAGGCCAAAGGAGGAAGGTCGTGGTTATTCAGGAGAAACCACTCCTGATGACTCATCCACGAAGTTGTTGTAATCGAAACTTCGCCTCCTTTTTTAAAAAACTTTCCATAAACAGAGTGGCACGGGTGCTTAACTGGGACAAAGTGCCAATTGGCGCGGGCTCAATGTTAATTTTCCCCCATTGGCGCGAGTACATAACAGGCTACCAGCGCCAAGGCAAAAACATGTGTTTTTAGGGGTCTGCTCAGGAAATGATCAACAGAAGGAATGTTTTCCTCATGGAAAGGGATGCAATGATGGTATTTGCAAGGCATGACACTGCTTATTGGTCGCAGAAATGACCCTCTAATGGGCGAGATGGGAATTGTAGGGATAGTGGCAAATTACTGTGTAACAGATGCCCCCTAAAGCATGAGGCCCGAGAGAGAGAGAGGGGTGATATGCTTTATGAGAACATGTTCAACTGAAGGCCTGCCGTTGGAAAACTTGCGCAGAAAAATACAACTGATATCTCAAGTACATGATGTATGTGTGGTATGGGCACAGCCATCCGAAACAGAGTACACTATAATCCGGATCCAGGATATGGGCGCAGCCATCCAGCGAGGATCAAATAAATAGACTCAGGTATGGTCGCAACGATCCAATCAGTGAGTCATATACATAATGATAATAATCCACAATCGCAGCCTGGGTTACAACAGACACAATCCAGGGCCTTGCGCTCCATCTCGACCCAAAAAAAGTACAAGTTCAAGCATGCGAATATGTGAGCTGAAGTCGAACATGCAGGAACATCGTCTGATTACCAGCCAATGATGAAAGTTGTTAACAGACGCGAGAGGAACCACCAATAATGAAAATGGCCCTCAAGGTACTACAGGTACAATCTACGGCGTGTGAATCAATGAGTTGGCGTCGAACACCCACAGAATCACTCGATCGGAGGCCAATGATGAAAACCTCACGTCGAATGCGACAAACCTGCCATTAAGGCATGTAGGCCCCAAGGTACCATAAAGGAGTCTCTAGATCAGCTTCCTGGATAATGAGCTGATGTCGACAGGAAGTGACCTTGATCGAAGGTGGGCCATAATGATTCCCACATCATCGACACGAGACAGAGGAACATGATGTTTTGTTGTGAATCAGGATCGTATGAGAAACAGAGGAAGGTTGATATTTGCAGAGGCCAACTTCTCTTGAACACATGAACGGCACGACAGTGGACTTGGCAGTATTTGACATCAAACGGATCAGAGGTCATGGTGACGAGGCAATGAGCAGATGAGAGGTCAAAAGGGATTATCCAAACCCACGGAGGCAAAGTGAAAAAATGAGATGAGATGTCCCCAACCCGACACGAATGCAGACAAGTGCCATGTTCAAGAGCGACATACTGCCGACGACAACGATATTGGTTCCATTTTTCCCCACCATTTCGGTGAGTACCTCTTTATTTTTACACAAGCTTGAAGAGGATACCATATGCTTGTCATATAAATCCGTCCTTCGGACGAATCCATCCTAGTGCATTTAACGAGTCCTAGGAAGGAGGAACTCGGAGAACGTCATTTCGACTGAATCCGATGTCATCAGGGTTTAACGAGTTTGACAAAGGGAGAACTCGACATCTTTTCATGTTTAAAGAGTTTGAAAAGACAGCAGAAAAGTAAACTCCACAAGTCCCTTTTCGTAAATAGTTCCTCAGATCCGAAAAGGTAGAAAACAATATCTGAGAAAACCTAATAGTCGCGATAGGCTAGGGTATTCCTTTTTCGTAATCAATCTATCCCAGCCCGAAAAAGGGGTAAACGTATACTGGGTAGATGTCGATTCATGTCCATTTTAATGAGATCGAAATGACAAGGGCCTTAGAAATCTTTTCACGTTTAGAGAGTCAGAAAAGAGCTGAAAGATGGCTCCTCCTAGAGGAACGAGTGGTATAAAGGGTAGCTATTGGTTCCGGTAATGGTGGAACTGCTCAAAACAACTAAAGGTCAAGAGGCTGGCTAACAAGACCACTCATTGCAGTGGTTCCTCAGGAACGGGTAAAACAACCAAGTGAAGGCATATGATCGGCCAAGCAGATAGTGACGATGGAGTGAGAAAACCAAGGCTCATCTGGAAGAAACAGGCTGATAAAATGACAATCACAGGAGGTAAAATGGAGGAGGTTTCATTTTTACACAAGCTTGAAATCAGAAAACTCTGCTTGAAGTTGGTTTCATTTTTACACAAGCTTGAAACAAAGATAAACTATGCTTGAAACCGGTTTCATTTTTACACAAGCTTGAAACGAAAACAAACTATGCTTGAAAAAGTAAGCATGCCCCCAGCATGGTGACTCAATTCGAGGTACATGCCCCCCAAGCTTCAATCCATATGAAAGGCAGATGGAGTGAAGGTTCAAATGACGAGATCAATAGAAAGTCTCGACTGGGATTTTATGAGATCTAAATAAAGACTCGAATTGAACAGGAATGTGTTTCATTGTTTTAACGAGGTTGACACATTAAAAGAACTATCCTCAGACACCTTTTTTCATTTTTTAAGGAGCTTGGCACAAGACAAGGAACTCTTCTCCGGCATCCTTGTTTCATTTTTTAAGAAGCTTGACACAAGACAAGGAATTCTGCTCCGACAACCTGGTTTCATTTTTTAAAGAGCTTGACACAGGGAGGAAACCGTGCTCTGACTGGCTTGTTTCATTTTTTAAGGAGCTTGACACAAGAAAATGAACTGTGCTCCGACGACCTTGTTTCATTTTTTAAGGAGCTTGACACAAGACAAGGAATTCTGCTCCGGCCATCTTGTTTCATTTTTTAAGGAGCTTGACACAAGAAAAAGAACTCTGCTCCGACAACCTTGTTTCATTTTTTAAGGAGCTTGACACAAGACAAGGAACTCTGCTCCAACGACCTTGTTTCATTTTTTAAGGAGCTTGACACAAGACAAGGAATTGTGCTCCGACGGGCCCTGGTTTCATTTTTTAAGGAGCTTGACACAGGAAAAGAACCATGCTCCGACTGACTTAGTCATAATGAACAAGAAGTCATCGCTTCCAAGAGTTCCACTCCCGATGGAAGGAAAACATCCTGGAAGTTAGGACCCAATGCCCCCAACACTTGATGCACGACGACATCATCACTGAGCACAGGCACGGGGTAGGTAGCCACATAGTTGACCTGTGGTGGGGCAGATACAATAGGTGGATAAAAACCAGGAAGGGATGATGGCGGAGTAGCTGCCACATCAGGACCAAAGAACGAAAGCTGATCAATGGTCACGATCCGTCCTTCATGTGGAAAACAGACCACACGAAAAAGGGAGGAGACAAGAGCTCCCATGGCATAGGTGTAATCGCGCCCCAAGAGCAGATTGAAATCCAAGGGGCCTGGAACAACCATCACGTCCATATGGACGGTTTTACCTCCCAAAGTAACATGTAACCTTGGAAGGATCCCTAATGGTTGACTCGTTCTTCTGTTAAATGCCAACAAATTCTGCGTAGCAGGCGCAAGCGGTGGCGAACCGAAAGCTTGCCAAGTAGTTGAGGATAAAACACTAACATACGCACCTTCATCTATAATGGTGCTGGCTACGACCAGACCAAAAGCCTGTACTGTGATCTTGAAAGGCACATAAGATGGAAGGCGGTATCCTTCAAATCGACTCCAATCAAAGGAAGCTACCAAACTACTTGGAGGGGCTACCATCAAACCGAGATGGTCTTCCCCTGGTGTTACGGAAGAAGAAGGAGCATCCTCCAAAACCTCCATCTCGAAGGCGGGAGGAGTATCCTCTAGGACCTCTATCACGGGAGGCGGAGGAGTAGCTTCTTGAGGTACGGGGACAGGAGAATCTTTCTCCAAGTCCGAGGAATCTGAAGAAACAAGAAGAACCTGAGGGATGCGAGGTCCACTCTCAACAGAAAATACCTGGTGTACTGCAGACGGGGCCAGTTCAACCGATCCCACGACCAATGGTTGGTCGGGAATGGATTCCTGAATTCGAATTTCCGAGTGAGAGGGATTGACCAAGGATGATTCTTGACCAATCGTAGAATCAACTAGCGGAGGACTCAAAGAAAGTTGTTTGTAACCAGCCGGGAGGCATGGTGTAGAAACAATTGAGTTGTCCAACACTCGCTTGGCTTCATCCATATAAGGACAAAGGTGAATGGCATGGTGCCCTTCACACAACCTACAGGGATTGGTAATCTTACCCTGCTTCTTAGGAGCCTTACCAGCACCAATTGAAGACATGCCCCCAACCTGACTCCCAGAAGCCAAAGGCAACGGTGGACGACCGCTGGACCATTCTTCAAGCACCTTGGGAATGCTAGGGCAGTCTCGAAGAAGATGGTCTCGCGAGCACAACATGCAAGGGAACTTGAATTTCCGTGGAGGGTTGGAAGGTTTATCAAGAGGAGACTTCACAGAAGTAATAGCCGCAGAGCTAACCTCTCCTTTATCGGACTTCTTCTTCTTCGTCTTCTTCTTCTTCTTATTAGCCACCCGGTTACTCGAATCCAGACTTTCACTAGGCGAAGTAGAATATGAGGACGCAGAAACAGGCGAAGAAGGGGAGAGGTCCACCTTGGAATCAACATGATGTTGTTTAGGTGGAGGAACTGATTGACCAGTAGCCGAGACATTCGGGACCACAGAGGTTGAAAACAACCAAACATGCAACCCAACAGTTAACCCAGGAAGGGACAATGTTGCCATGTAAGGAGCACCAACATTCCCAAAAGGAGGAAAATGACCAGGATTCCCATCTGAGGGGATTCCTTGGTTGGTAAACTCTGAAAAAGTTGCCATCAAAACTCAAAACCACACACGGGCTGAAAAAGAGTCAAGACACATGATTAGATGGTCAACAAGCAAAATCTAAGAGGGCGTGTAATCGTGGGTGTTTAATTTTTACCACATTGAAAAATAAGAAACTTCACCGTTTCATGTTTTAAGAGTCAAGAAACGATAAAATATGACTCTATCTCTTTTAGATTTGACACAAGCGTGAAAGGACAAGCGCTTGACGGTATTTTCAAATTTAGAGAGTCAGAAAAGACCAAATGACTGCTCAGTAATACTAGGCACAAAGGGTGTACCAAATAACCATGAACTGCAATATACACCTTGGTTTCAATAATGAAACATAAATTGACCAAGGACTTTCCGTACGTGTAGGCAATCTCCCCGAATGCTGTGTTCGGTGTATCACGGGTATAGGGCGGCAGACTCGGCTTCCTGTGGATAAAGGATTGAAAACCTAGAGGGGTCTCCCTTTATATACGCGAGGGTACAGGGAGCACAAGTCCGTAGTAGCGCTGTCTAAAGCCGAAAGGCGAATGAAAGCTGCTAGGTTTAAAGACGCCGGAACACGTCTCTAGCCTAGACCTCTAAATATGTTTCGTTAGATTTCAATGCTGCCTTAAGGTAAATTGAATGAATTTTAAAGTTGATCTTCAATTATGTTTCGGTTTCAAGGCCCTAGCGTATGTCATCTGACAATCTCCTATATGCAGCTATATGAGAAACGAAAACTTTTCAATTCGATGAATGCTATCTAGTTAAAGGAAGAGTTTCAAACAATGATGCAACAAACAACAACACTGCAAACGAAATATTTTCCAAACTAGATGACTTTCACTATCCAAAAGTAATTCCAAACATTCAAGGATGCGAATAATGCAATGTAATCTATGCAAAATTATTTTTCCGAAAACTATGCAATTGTAATCTATGCACAATTTCCTTTTTCTTTTCAAATGATAATAATGCACTCAATGCATTTTTCGATGAAATGAGAATCTACTTAATGCATGCTTTCAATGAAAGAGAATGCACACAAAGCGATTTTTAGCTCTCAATCATTAAACAATGTGATCTAAGTTCAATGATAAATCTCAAAATACTTTTCAGTGCGATGTGATCTAATGCATTTTAACAAAAAGGACACTTTGAGATGAAAACTAAATAAACGCAAAGCTTCTTAATGAAGGATGAATGCAAAAGAGATGTAAATAATCACTAAGAATGCAATCGTTGTTTCAAAACACTTTGTAACAAAATTCCTCAAAGGTTGACAAAACACAAAGAGGACTTCCAAAGAATGAGATCAAAACAAGGCATTCATTCCCTTTTACATCAAGCAATCATGGAAAGAAGACATTCCAAACAATGAGCAATGTAATCTATGCTCATACAGAGGAAAGGCTGGAAGGGAAAGACACACTGGTGAAGGATTTGGGGAAAAAATCTCAAATTTCACACATCCTGAAATTGGCCCGACTTGTACATTGACAACTAGCGCCAACTGGCGCGACTTGTACATTGACAACTAGCGCCAATGGACAATTGGCGCGAGTTGATAACTGACAACAAGCACCAACACCTGAAAATGAAAAAACAAAGAATTTCTCCCAACCAAGACCAGACTCACCACTTCAAGCAGAATCTAAAACAAACCCAGAAGCAAAATACTGACCAAAAGAAACTTCCGAACAAGGGTAACCTTACCACCTACAGGAAATGGCACGATTGTCTGGCTGTAATCCGCGCCAGACAGGGGATGGCGCGAGTGATGAACTGGCAACCTGCGCCAATTGGCGCGAATGTCAGGCTAAAAACCGCGCCAATCAAGACAACCATTAAAAGGTGAAAATTCAGAAAAGCAGAGGTTAGATTTGATCCTCTGGGGTTGAACCAAAAGCCAAAAAACAAGAAGAGCCAGCCCAAAAGAGCTTATCAAGCAAGGAAGGCCAAGAAACAATCAAAACGAGACAACGAAAACTAGACGATCCCCTGCGGAGTTGCCAAATTGTTGAGGAGGTAAATCCCCTATGTGGACAGAGGCGATCCATACTAGCCTAGCAGGGGTCTAGCAAAAATCACGAAATGTTACAACGCAAGTTCCTAGTTACGAATGAAAAGACCAAAGATGGAGGCCTACCTGGAATCCAATGCTACGATCTGAAGAAGAGAGCGTTCCCATTCCTCAGCCTCGGCAGATCACGATCCTCCACGATCTCCGCAGATGGACACCTGCACATGCAAGAAACAAAAAGATACAAGCATAAAATCCAGCATACACAACTAAATATCAGTCAGAAAGGATACTACTCATATTAACATAATCAAAAACAGAGTGGAACCATGATCGTAATCATTCATTAAATAACAATCGAAAGAGATTACAACCAATGTTCTGACGTCATGGTCTCCTTCGGATGGGTCTCCAGTCGTTCACGTCTCGCAAAGCTTGCCAGGGAAAGGGAAAACCTCTCCAGAGTCTCTCGATGATAGTCTCCTTACTTGAGTCGGCCTTAAGGGAAGAAAGAGGGCTCTTACAGCACAAAGGCTCTTGGGAATTTGGAGATTCAAAGCTTAGGAAGTTCAAGACTTTCAGCCCTTCAGCCCCTTCATCAATGGATGAAGGCTATATTTATAGAGGAGAGGAGGAGGTTGGGATCCCTACAATAGTGGAAGGGAGGCCTTATCCTTTGGGAGGTTCCCCATATGGTGGAAGCAAGAGGCCAAAGGAGGAAGGCCGTGGTTATTCAGTCGAAACCACTCCTGATGACTCATCCACGAAGTTGTTGTAATCGAAACTTCGCCTCTTTTTTTAAAAAACTTTCCAAAAGTAGAGTGGCGCGGGTGCTTAACTGGGACAGAGC
The DNA here is from genome assembly GCA_034641835.2 of Pinus albicaulis. Classification (NCBI taxonomy): domain Eukaryota; kingdom Viridiplantae; phylum Streptophyta; class Pinopsida; order Pinales; family Pinaceae; genus Pinus; species Pinus albicaulis. Next base: position 1,706,299,485 of record CM076584.1, on the reverse strand, counting down.
GCCAATTGGCGCGGGCTCAGTGTTAATTTTCCCCCATTGGCGCGAGTACATAACGGGCTACCAGCGCCAAGGCAAAAACAGGTGTTTTTAGGGGTCTGCTCAGGAAATGATCAACAGAAGAAATTTTGTCCTCATGGAAAGGGATGCAATGATGGTATTTGCAAGGCATGACACTGCTTATTGGTCATAGAAACGACCCTCCAATGGGCGAGATGGGAATTGCAGGGACGGTGACAAATTGCGGCGTAGCGAAGGAGAATAAGCAACTGAAGGATAAGAAAATTCTCATGGAGCTAGAGCTACTTAAAACAAATAAAGGTAAAACCATGATGCCACCTAGTGACCCTGACCATGATGACATCCAAAGCAGCAGAAAAATACCAAAAACCCAAAGTATTAAGAGGGCTTTACAGCAGCAGAGAGTTGAAGATGAAAAGCTGAATTTTGAGGAAAGGATTGGTAAGGAGGTTGAGGATGACAAAGAAACATGGCTTGAAAGGGTCAACATACATATTTAGAAGCTCCTACAAAAGGAAAGCAAGGAAAACAAGATGCTCAGAAACTTGTCAAACAGTTACATCACAAGGAACAAGGTCTCTAGCATCAAACTTATGCAATTGCAAGAGAAACACAAGAAAACCCTAGCCAAGAAAAAGGAGGGAGAAAAGCTTGAAATTCTTGCAGAGGCATCCCTCATTTCTTAGCATACTTCATGAGGACTCCATAGTACAATTTTCAAGAAATTTTGGGCAAGTTTTGAAATTTTTTGAGTTTTTGCACATTTTGACAGTTTTTCACAGTAGCACTGTCAAAAGTGCAACGCCCTAGGTGCTGCGCTTTTTTAGGGACCTTCAATGGTAAAAATGAAGGCACCATTGGATTCAGAAGGCCAATTATAGTCACCTTAACTACTTTTCAAAGTTTTTTTGGGCCAACTGGTTAGTCAAAAAGTCAAAAACACCTCAAAAAACATGTTTCTGCCCTGTTTTTGAAGCTGGCGCTGCGCTTTTTACCAGTCTTGGGAGAATGAAGTTTTGGAGGGTCAAATCAACACCATTTTGGAAATTAAGCATAGATATGGAAACTAGACAGGAACATATTTCTAATTATCTATCATGAGCTCAATTTTGACATTGGGAACCCCTTGAAAATGGAGCTTAAGTTGGCGCTACTCTTTTTACACTAGCGCTGCACTTTTTACCAATTTTCTGAGTTTCCTGAAATTTGTAAATTTTCTTAGTTTTTTCAGTTTCACTTTGGAAAATGAAGTTTTTCAACAATGAAATTCAAGGATGTAAATGTAATAATCATGTTATTACACTTACCTAGGGGTAAATACATTAGGTGAAAACTCTTGATGAGATGTAATGAATCAATTTCCAAAAAGTGAGGGATGAGTCAGTTTGACCTCCCTACACTCTAGGTATGCAGTTCAGTTTTTGGTGGAACAACTCCTCAACTTAGGGATTCGACCCCTGAGGTTGGGAGAGGTTGTTTGATGTCTATGACTTTCACTTTTTGACTCATTTCACAAGTTGGATGTTGTTTCATTGATCAAGGACTCTACTGTAATTAGTATTTGGTAGGAAATTAATGAAAGAGTTATGGCTATATCTTTGGGATACCCGTGGTATGGAAGTTTAGCATAGTTTCTTCTTTTGTTACATGTGTATGAATGTTTTGTCTTCATGATCCATTTCATCTCTATTATATGCTGATTTTCAAGTTGATAAGCATAATACATCTCTCATGCTCTGTTTGGGGAAAATCTTCATAGTTTGTTCATTTTCTTTAGTTTATAAAGAATACATGCATTGCCTTGCTCTGTATAGCTCCTCATCATTCTGATCCATCTCACCTTGAAACCCTAAAGTGTTAGCCTTCCTACCTACCTTGCCCCATTGAATGGACTACAATCCTAATCTTATTTTTTTTGATGTAGCCTCTTTGACCTAATTCACACATATAACAAACCAATTCAAACAAATAAACCCATGTACTCATAGCTAGTCTAAAACCCTAATTTATTTAGCCCTCTTTGCTGTGACTTTTTGGAGAGATACCTCTCCAGTTTCGTAGGGCTAGCTACCAAGATAAAATATTGGTCTGTGGTTAACTCTGTTTGGACTCTTTCTCAGCCTTAGAGATCCGATGGAGTGATAACATACTGGTGCCTTTGCCGGGGAACAAAAGAATTATTTTCCCTGGGTGTACGATTATAATCATTGAAATTTATTCCTTTGGATGATAGGATTAAATTTTAGAAAGGCTTACTGGATAATTGCAGTGCCAAGATTGTAGATCTGGCTTTGAGAAGATACACCAGAGAAAATCACGATCCTGATCTAACTCATCCAATCAAAGATCCAGAGAACCTTGTCCGGAAGCATAAATATCAAGCTACAAAGATTTAGTCAGGTCTAATCCCATTGGTAAGATCTTCTTCACTACCTACTAAAGTACTATCTCTCGAAGAAATACCATTTGATCTAAAATTTGAATTGTCATTTTTAGATCTAAGTTTGAAACTTCTTTAGCCGATATAGTCTTTGATCCTGTAAGGCTCTCTGAGTTCAAGTCATTATCTCAGTTAGATCTTAGTTCAATAAAAATTGAGGAAAATTTTCTTTTTGAAGATATTAAAGCTGAATCAGACCTTGAAATCAAAGTCGGAAGTCAATTCTACCAGCAAGAGTAAAAACTTGTCTCGAATCAACCCCAATTAATTGTTGCTTTTTCATCTACACCCTCGACGTCATCATTTATACTTACTACATAAGTACCTACAACTGCTATTTCACTACATATTCAGCCAAATCATTTTGTTGTCAATCCAACATTTGACTCAGCAGGAATCATGGCTAGATTTTCCCCACTTATCTTACTTGCTCAACTGAATGATTTACCTCAGGGTTATGGCCAGAGAATCCCCTGTTTGATGAAAATTCTCCTATAACTATAAAACAACACATTGTCCAAGTCACTAACTTCATAGACTTGGAAGAAGTAGATGTTGACAATGATAAAATGAAAATTATAGCCTAGAGCTTCTTTGGAGATGTCAAAATTTGGTTTAGATCCTTAACTGAAAATTCCATTGCCACTCCAGACCAGCTGGTTGATGCATTTATAGCCCGATGGGAGGTGAAGAAAAACTGTTTACAGTTGGTTTCTGAGTATGAGAATATAAAGAGAAATCCTAATGAATCAGTCCAATATTTCAATACTTGCTTCAATAGAAATTATAATGCAATTCCCGTTGAGATCAAGCCTCCTGCAGGCTTAGCTATCATACGTTATCTAGATGCATTTGATCCAGACATGGCATACCAATTAATGGAAAGAATTCCAACTACATTGGAAAATATGCAGAAACATGAAGTCAGTGTTGAAGCAAATCTGCTGATGAAAAGAGTTAGAACTAGAGGTGAGAGAAAAGTCACTATTAAAGAAGAACCATCCACCTTATCTTCCGATGATAAAATTGACACTTTGATAAGGAAAATTTAAATAATGGTTGACAGGATGTCCGTACTGAAAGACAACCTGAGGTCGGAAATCCTAACTTCAGAGGCCAACAACAACCTCAGTTAAGGATCAAGCAGAGAGAACAACGGGCTCCTGAGAAACCATCACAGCAAAAAAAAATTAGGACACCCTTTGTAGCAGAATTATGCTCAAGGAATAGAAGAAGAAGATGAAGACCCAATTATTGAGGAAAATATCCTTATCTAGGCTAATGGTTTGCCCATATTTTTGATGGAAGATGAAGAGTATTTTTAAAAGAAAGATGAGCCTAATGATGAAGATTTTATCCTTGCCAATGATCATGAGTTCGAGACCAAATCATATGATTATTAGTGGGGTTACTTGAATGCACTCAGTTCACAACGGAGGTAGTACTCATTGAGGAGTAGAGATGTGCTGGTTAATCCCATTCAGAAAAGGGCATATCATCAGAAATATACTAAAAAAAAATTGAATCCTCAAGGTAATTATAGCAAAGGAAAAGATCCTGCAGCCACAAATAAGAGCAAGGTAAATGAACCTTCTACATGTTCAACAAGTAAGGAAAAGGACAGTCAGAAGAAAGAAGCTCCATCAGAGGACCATGCTGACAAACGAGACATCATCATTAAAGAGGTAGGAAAATCCACTCCTTTTAGCCTAGAAGCTGAAATTACAAAATTGAAAGTGTCTATACCTTTAAATGAGCTTGTTAAAAATAAACAATATAAGTCCCATGTAGCCAAAATGATTAAAGTATATCCTTTTTCTGACATGGTAAATGTCGAAGATGATCAACCCGAACTTATTTTTGGTCCTGCTATTATTGGTCAGTTAGAAGATGTTGAGATTCAACAAGAAGTTCCTAGTGAAAATTATGCTCCTACACTAGGATGGAGCCTCAGGCTATTTTTAGGTGGAAGTCTATTTTTAGATGCATGAGAAAATTCTATTTATAGATGATTTCTATTTATAGATGGTGAGAAAATTCTATTTATATATGATGTTTTATTTTTAGATGTATTTGCGAGTTCTATTTATAGATCTCATGTCTATTTATAGATGCATGTCGATTATTATTATCCCTTAATAATAGTTGGATAATAAACATTAATATATTCTCAATGAGCACTTGAAAATAGTTAACTGAAGTGGAAAATCAGTTAGCTATAGGAAATTCGAGTTCAAAGGTTGGTTGGTGGGACATGTAAGTGGAATTAGTTGTAACTGAGTGATTCGAAGTTGTAACAGAGTTGGATGTGTAGTTAAGTGAGTTAAACTCAGTTGTGTTAGTTGTATCTGAATATACATTAGTGAGAGATCAATGAATTAATTATTTAATTAATTCACAATCAGTGGTCTCACATGCAAGTGATGATTTACTACTGTTAACTACATGCATGTCAGATCTAGTGGAGATCCAGTTGAGATGTAGGTGAAAGGGAAAGTTTGAATATCAGTTGTGACATTAGTGGGTGCAATCATGCAACCACACACACATTGGATGTGCCCATGAGGATTTCACAATCAAGGCAAGTAGGATTCCATTCATTCAGGGATTGCTATTAGCTAGGATTGCGCAGTGGAGGCAGTAAATTGGCACATGAATTTTCCAATTTTCGTATGACAGTGTGAGACTATTGTATATTGTACTGAGAGCTCTTGGATTATAGTTTTGTATGAGATTTTTTCATGATCCATGATATATACATAATATATGATAGTGGGGTTTTTATATTTATGCTTTCCCGATAAAAACATCTGTGTTATGTGTGATTGATCTTTCTTCTTGATATTGCAATTGGTGATTGTGTTTTTAAATTCCGCAAGAATTTTTGTAGAAGCGATTTTGTATTTAATAGTGGCATATAATTATTAGATCACGAGAATCCATGCAATGCATAATTTGTGTTAAAATTTCTACATGGTATCATAGCACAAAAGATTTCAATTTTGAAGCAGGAGCTGAGTGTGTTGGTGGAAACAATTCAAATTAGCAGAAATATTTTCTTAGTGCTACAATTGAGTAAACATCGAAATGGGTTTCAATGGCTTGTGGCTAGAGTATGCACTTGAGGGAAGCTCAAACTACATTGCTTGGAAGGAAAGGATGGAGGCGGTGCTCAAAGATAATGGCTTGAAGGAATTCATCTACAATGATGTTCCTAAGCCCACTTTGATAGATGCTGCATTACTTGATGCCTGGCAAAAGAAAGTGGCAAAGGCGAGGAGGATTCTGTTGGAAGGTGTAAGATACCAAATTGTCTCAAGCCTTCATGGGAAAGCCACACCATATGATATGTGGAAGGATTTGACGAATCTTTTCCAAAGCAACAACAACCATAGGAAATTGGCGTTGAAAGATAAACTCAAGAAGATCAAGATGGAAAGGGCGAAAATATTCCAAAGTATCTCACAAAGTTTGTCTAATGTCGGGATGAAATGGGGAGTGTGGGAATCACTGTTTCTGACGATGATTTGGTGAGCTTGGCTCTCTTGGGACTTCCTAAGAGTTGGCACAACTATGAAGACTCTGTCAATGGACGGGAAAAACTGTCGGATTGGGAACGACTGTGGTCAGATCTATTGCAGGAGGAATTCGGGTGGAAAGCTAGAGATGGCTCTTTATCAAAGCATGATGATGAAGAGGATTGTGCTTTAGCTGCCAAGGCAAGGAAAAGGAAGGGGAAGAAATTCCATTCAAAATCTGAGTTTAAAGGAAAGAAGCTAGATTTGTCCAAGGTGAAGTGTTTGCACTATCACGAACATGGGCATCTTGCTACTAACTGTTCGCAGAAGAAGAAGAACAAGAAGGATGCTGGAGCTACACCTAGTGAGGCCCTTGCCTCACAATTTGAACTTGATTTCTCTTTGATTGCATGCATGGTGTCAAGTGTATTGGGATATGTGTGGTATCTGGATAGTGTCGCTTCCTTCCACATGACGGGAGATAAGGAGCTTTTCAGTGAATTGGAGGAGAAAGATCTCCAAATGCATATAGAGATGGGTGATGATGGATGATACAATGTGATTGAAATTGGTACCATTACCTTTGAGAGGGAGTCAGGTAAACCATTTCAATTGAAAGATGTTATGCATGTTTCAGGTCTGAAGAAAAACTTGGTCTCAGTTGCAATCTTGGAGGACAGAGGCTATGACGTTGTTTTCAGCGATGGAAAAGCTTTCTTGTGATATAAAATAATGGGTCAAGCTAAGAGGATAGGGATTCAAGTTAAGAATATCTACAAGCTGGAGGTAGATGGCTGCGCTGCCATGATGGGCAAGGCAAAAAATGTGGTGATCCAGGATGAGGGTGAATTATGGCACAGGAGATTGGGCCATCTTCATCATGGAGCCTTGAAAGTCATGCAACAAATATCTACTGGACTTCTAATGGGAACAATTTCTCAGTTAGATCAGTGCAAAGGTTTCACCATGGGTAAGTATGTAAAGTCCACCTTTCATGAAAAGAAGAACCGTTCTTCTGTGATCCTAGAGAGAGTTCACACAGATGCGTGTGGACCATTCTTGGTTGCTTCAACAAAAAAACATAGGCATTTTGTTATTTTTGTTGATGAATTTTCTTGTAAATGATGGATCTTCTTCATGCAGAAGAAGGATCAAACATTCTCAAAGTTCTGTGAGTTTAAGGCATTGGTGGAGAAAGAGTCGGGGAAGCAAGTGAAGGCTCCGAGGAGCGATAATAGTGGAGAATACATCTCTAACGAATTCAAATAATTTCGTAGAAAAGAAGGAATTCAAAGATAACTCATAGTGCCTCATAACCCACAACAAAATGGGGTCGCAGAGAGGAAGAACCGAACGATCATGGGTGCAACACGAGCGATGTTGCATAATCAGGGCCTACTAATGCATTTGTGGGCAGAAGCATGCAACACTGCGGTTTATGTGAAAAACGGTTTTCCTCATAGATTACTTGTCATGAGTACACTTGAAGAAGCTTTCAATAGTAAGAAACCAGATATTTCTCACTTTTATATTTTTGGCTCATCTGCTTATGTGCATGTGACCAAGAATGCCAAGAAGAAGTTGGAGCTGACTGCTAAAGTTGGGATATTTTTGGGGTACACAAAAACACCCCATAATTATCTTATGTATTTTCCTAACAGTAAGATGACTATTATGCGATAGGATATAAAATTTGATGAGGGGAAAGCCATGCGGTTGCCGATTGAGAGGGAGTTGGACTTGCATGCAGAGGAGGAATTGTTGGTTCCCAAAGATGAGTCTCTAGATGTGGATCAGCCATAGGAGGACGTTCATGGAGTGGAGGAGTGCAATCATGCAGAGCCAAACATCAAAAATGGCAGAAGGCATACCACAGAAGCTGATAGGCTGATACTTGAAGATGCGTAGAGTGTAGGAGCCCCTACTTCACAGCGCAAACAGAGACAATCTCCTAACTGATTTATTGGATACATGGCTCTCATGAGAAAATGTATCGTGATTGACCCATCTTCCTTTTAGGAAGCAGTATAGGAGCCCACATGGGTAGATGTAATGGTGGAGGAGTATGAATCCATTGTCAGAAACAGTGCTTGGGAAATTGTTCCAAGGCCGGTTGATAAATCAGTGGTAGGTTTGAGATGGATCTACAAGGTAAAGCAATATGCTGATGGGAGTGTTGAGAAATACAAGGCCAAATTTGTGGCCTGGGACTTCTCACAGATCGAGGGGATTGATTATGAAGAAACATTTGCACCTGTCATAAGGTATTCTTCCATAAGGACCATCCTTGCTCTCTCAGCGTAGATGGGTTGGTGCATTCATCAGATGTATGTGAAGACTACGTTTCTAAATGGGATCATTAAGGAAGAGGTGTACATAGAGAAACCTGAAGGATTTGAGATATTCAACAATGAGTCGCATGTGTGCATACTCAAAAGAGTGCTATATGGGATGAAGCAAGCACCCCGTGCTTGGTACACTCGGATAGACAACTATTTCACTGGACTTGGATTCACCAAGAGTGAGGCGGATGCAAACCTATACCAAATTGTGGTGGAGGGTAAGATTTTAATCATTTTTCTTTATGTTGATGATTTAATACTTACATGTGATGAGAAGCTGATATACTCATGCAAGAAGGACCTTGAACATGAGTTCAAGATGAAGGATATGGGCCTCCTTCATTATTTCCTTGGATTGGAAATATGGCAGCGAGATGGTGAAATTTTTGTGTCTCATGGAAAGTATGTAAGGGAGATACCGGGTAAGTTTAACATGGAGGGATGCAAACCCATGGATACTCCTCTTCCAGGAAACTAGAGGAAAGAGGACGCTACATCTGGAGAGGTAGTGGATGCTACTGTCTATCGACAGTTAGTGGGTTCGCTAATGTATTTAGTGAACACGAGACTAGACATATGCTATGTGGTTAACCAGCTAAGTCAAGTGATGGTTAAGCCTAGCAAGTTATTTTGGAAGGCAGGCAATGATGTCCTGAGATACATGAGGGGCACATATAAGTATGGCTTATGGTACATACAAATGGATGAGGTGAAGTTGCATGGTTTCACGGATGCAGATTGGGTGGGAAACCCAACTGACAAAAAGAGCACATCAAGGGGGATCTTTAGTATCGGGTCTACAATTTTTTCTTGGTAAAACAAGAAGCAGAGATACATGGCACTCAGTTCAACGAAAGTGGAATACATGGCAACGAGTCAAGCTGCATGTGAGGCTATCTGGATGAGAAAGATCTTGGTTGGTTTGTTTGGTTCTCATTTAGATCTCACTGTGATTCATTGTGATAATCAAATTTGCATTAAACTCTCGATTAATCCCGTGTTTCATGATACATCTAAGCATATAGATATCCAGTATCATCATATCAGAGATTGTGTGTAGCGAAAGATCATGTTGCTTTAGTACATTCCGATGGAAGATCAGGATGTAGATATTCTAACAAAGGCACTCACTAGGAGAAAATTCGAATACCATAGAGACTGGATCGGGGTGAAGGATATTCCCTTTCTTGTTGAGAGGGAGTGTTCAGATTCAACAAGAATATCATAGTGAAAATTACACACCTACACTAGTATGGAGCCTTAGGCTATTTTTAGGTGGAAGTCTATTTTTAGATGCATGAGAAAATTCTATTTATAGATGATGTCTTATAGATGGTGAGAAAATTATATTTATAGATGATCTATTTTCATATGTATGTGTGAGTTCTATTTATAGATCGCATGTCTATTTATAGATGCATGTCGACCTATGTTGACCATTATTATACCTTAATAATAGCTGGACAATTGTAATATTCCCAAATGGGAAAAGTAGGAATATAGTGCATAAATATGGAAATAGCAGTGTAAATCAACACATCAACAATGGAGACCAATATGGAGCCATAACATTATGTATAAGAACAACAAATCAATACAAAATAGTGAGGCATCAATCATATGAGATGAGGAAACAAGCCTCCCATAAACAATCACTCCCAAATATGAGATGCTGCTACAATAAAAAAATGTTGGAGAGCTGCTACAATGTAACCATATTAAGCATAAATACAGCTGGAGATCATACAATGATACAAAAATAATGATATATGCCTCAAAAGATAATATACAGGAAGATGAGGGCACTATATCAACTTTCCAAGACAACCCACGAGGGTTTTCGGAAAATGCACACTGTGTGCCAATGTAACCTGCAGCCCTAGGGCTGAAGGTATGCTGCAACAACAGAAATGAGAAGATATGGCTGAAGCTGATGTATAATCCTACAACTCTTCTCCAATATATCCTCTAGATGAAAGGATGGCCCCTCCACTGAAGAAATCACCTCCCAAATCAGACACTGCAACCACCCCTGCAACTCCTCCCTAAAAGAATGTTGATCTTGACTGAAACTACGCTATAGGGGATAAATAATCCTTGGCCTGATGCCAAATATGTCAATAAATCCCAAGGGGCTTCTTTACTTGCCTCCAAATGGAAGGAAACCTTCCTCCACTGCAAAACTAGCTTAGAAAACACCCAATGCAAACCTCCACTGCTGCACCCTGCAACACAACACAACTCTAAGAAGAAACTGTGTTGTTGAAGAAAGCTGAAGCTTTTCCTGATGCCCGAATGTGGAAATTTAGTGCAATACTCTTCCTAGAGGCCCCTCAAGGAAAGAGGCAGGGTTCCTGCTCGGGAACACCCTGTGCTAAACAACACTGCAATCTTAGCTAAACAGCTGAAGAGAGCAACAAGTCTAAACAGACCATCAAAAAAATAATAATCCAATCATCCCCACAATGGTTGTCATCACCTTCCTTATATTCTTGGTGATCTTCCTCACATTGGGCCCCACTCATTAAAACCACTACTTCCATGCATGGAATCTCCCTCCAAACCTGCACTGTCCCTCAATGAATTCCACTCCTTCCATACCATCACTGCTTGATTTGGTCAAGGCTGACCCAATCTTCATGCTCCAACCCCTTTTCACACATAAGGGTCTTCAATCCAGCTATTTAGATGACCTCCTTTCACTTCAGGAGTGTTTTTATTCCTACTAAGGAGATTTATGGGTCTCCATACCTTCTTATTCTTCAACCCAAGAAGAAAAATAAAAAATTAATATTTCAATTAGCTGTGTGCTAATTTAGGAATATTACAATCCTCCCCTCCCAAATGTTTCTTGTACCCAAGAAACTGCAAGGAAAAAACTGAAAAGTGTGGGTAAAATTCATTCCCATATGGAGCTCTAATCTCCAAGCTATCATCCATACAAAATTAATCACCCTCCATAATGGTAATTCATAGAAAACTCCTCCCAACTGCTCATGAGAGACACCCTCCAAGTGCTCAAGTTACCCAAATGGCTCATCCCATAAGGATAAAAGAGATCCAATGTATCAATCATGGATGGTCCAATGCTCTCCCTGAAATATGAAACATAAGTAATGTGGAGAATATCATATCTAATAAGAACATCCAATCCATGTGTCATCTCTCCAACCATGCCCACAAAAATGATAAGAACACCATCAATATATTGGATCATAATTAGTGTTATACTGGCTGCCATATATAAAACTAGAGAAGGATAATGACCCTCAAGTGCAACTAGCACAGTTTTACTCCAAACTGACTTAGAATAGGATATTATGAGTGGTTTCCCAACAACTTGCTTGCTGCCCCAATCCTCTCACATGCTTGGAGAAGGTGTATGATGTGAGGTGCACATTGAGCACACTCTAAAAAAGATAACATCTCCCCAACATCTCTTAGGGAGTGTCCATCACCATCACTTCTCATGTCCCCAAATGGATCATGAGGTCCATAAGAAAGAATGTCCCATCTTAGAGCAATAACCTATACATGGATGGTAAAATACAAGCACATAGTAAGTGAATCATGATGCACATAAACACAATCCTTACCATGTATCTTGAACAAGTTGGTGAAGTGGCTCATAGATGAACCTCTTTTCTTCCCCAATGAGGAAGGAAGTGGCTGTGTTAACTCTATCAAAGAGTTATGTCCCTCCTCCAAATAAGCCATGCATCTCCTCATGTGATGTTGCATCTCCTCTTTGATGCCTTCCCAAGTGAATCTCTCTATGATAGCACGATATTTCCTCATGAAATCAATGTTGTTACACCATTTTTTAGTCATCTAACCTATTACTATTAGATGGACCTAAGTACACCATGTAAGACCAATTTTACCCTAAGTAAAATTGCTTTCACTATGAAAAATAACTTAGTAAACCACCTTTATTAAGTTGTTTATGGTCTAAACAGGAAACCCCATGAGGAAATACTAAATAAATCTACATTTGTTTGATTTTCCTCAAGGAATAATTAGTTAAACAACAATTTACTTAATATTCCTGGTCATATTTAACCCAAAACATGAAAATTAATTAGATAAATCACTATTTATCTTATTATTTTCTAGGAATAATTATTTAAACCTTATTTAAATAATATTCCTTGTTAAATTTGACTAAATCATTCATAAATAATTAAATAAATAATTATTAATTTGATTATTACTCAACCACATCCTTAAAATAATAAATAAATTATTTATTTATTTATTATTTACAAATAAAGAGATTTGACCAAGTCAAATTCTTTTTCCCTCCAAAAAATATAATAAAATATTCCATAAAAGTTGGATCTTGATTTGGTTAATAATATTTTAATTATGCGCCAATATCTAGACTAACTCACTATTTTGTTATAAATAGAAGGGTTTTTCCATTCATTCACTACCTTTTGTTGCCTAAAGATAAATTTGGTTCTATACTTTTGGTCTGACTTTGATCCACCATCATTGTCCTATTTTGCTACTATTTTCTTGTGAGCTCCCTTTGAGTTTCACTTTTTGTTTGGGTTTTCTACACCATCAAGAGAGAGGGATTTTGGATCTGAAGTGCTGAGGACTTACAAGAACCCATCCCATTGAGGAGAACTGGTAACATCCTTCTATGCTTTCCTCCCAAGTGCCCTTAATATAAGATTCATTCAACATATTCTTGTCTTGTCTATTGGATGCATGGAGTAAATCTCGTTGTATTTACTGCTTAATGTCTTTTGATGCATAGATATAGATTTTTGCAGCATTTATCTTGATCACCTAATTGCAGATCTGAGGATATTGGCAGCCATCTTTGCTGTTAGGGCTGTTTGTTATGCATAACTAAAGTGGTCTTTCTTCGTACACTTGCAATTAAGATTCATACTAACAACTGGCGACTCCACATGGGTTTATGATTACGACCACTGTCGTTTTTAAGATCCCTGCATATCCAACTGCTTCAAACCCTAGGATTTATCTTCAGCTTCTTGGTTTTCTTTTATTGATCTTGTTTTTAACCTATAAAACCCTAAAACATTAAAAATTGTAACTTCCATGTGTTTTTGGACCTATTGCGCAGGTGATCGGAATCAACCGCAGCTGAGACGACACATTCTTCTGAAACCTGCTCTTGAGAGTGCCGGAAGTGCAGGTCACACTTTTTGGGCCAAAAATTGTGACTTGAACCTCCAGGGCACAAAAAATAGGCTCAAAACTGTGACCTCTGCAGAAATCAGGTCAGAAACTGTAACCTGGACTTTTTGTGGGAGTTTTTCTGAAAGTTTTATGGGTTTGTATGGGCCTCTATTCAGGGTTGTTTGACCTCCATCTCTGCCCGTTTTGAACCTTTAATTGTTATGTTTTACTCAACTAAGTGGGAACCTAGCCCCATAGGGCTTCAGTACCCTCCACCTTTGGTGGAAGAGTTTTAGCTGCTGCAGGTTGTCTGAAATTTTCAGAGTGTTCAGTCATTTTTCAGATCCGATACCTTACCTTGAGATCCACTTCAGATTAAATATTTATCCATCCACAACACCTCTTTTTAGTTTTGTTTGGGTTTTCCTCTAGGGTCCCCTCCGCTTCCCTCGAGGAGATAGCCTTTCGCCACCTCATTTAAAACAATTCTTTCCTCTGATTTGTTGCTGTTTTTCTGCACCAATTTTTAGCAGATCTGACCTTTAGATCCCTGTCCCTCTCGACCTTAGATCTATTGGCTATTTTAGTGTGTTTTGACTAGATTTTTGCCCATCTATAGACTAGTTATTGAGAGGTCCGCCTCCTTGGGTTTAGATTATTGCATCATTAGCTGTTTATTTTCTGTTATTTCAGTTTCATATACTGTTATCTACAGGTTTATTTACAGTTATACAACACACCTTTTATTTTTCTCTGCAAATGTCTGGGTTTAAAAATTAAAATTTACATACTTTACACACACACCCTAAGCGAAGAAGAGCTTGGTTCATACCGCAAAGAAAAGACTTTAAAACATTGAAATCAATTGATCTTGCACCTCTCTACCCTTTTTTCGACATTGTAATCAGTTGATCTTGCACCTCTCTGCCCTTGTTGGTCTCTCTTCCCTTTGTGTCGTGTTTGTGCCATCACCATTGCGCCACCAAGGTGTTTATCCCAGAGATTTTTTGGCCTTCATCCTCAGTTTCTGTTAGGAAGACTTAATCCTACGCGTAGGATTCGAGTTAGTCCTCCACTGAGTTTGCACTCTAACTCTTCTTATGTTTCATTGGGTTCTCCTTCTGGTTCTGCCCCCAGTTCTCCCCTGTCACTTTCAATATGTCTAGTTCAGGACCTAACGCTAGTGGTAGCCCCGACCCTAATGCTGGGAATACTACTAGTGGGACCGCAACAGGAACTACCCCGACTGCTCCCTTGCTCCCCTATATGGCAGGCCTTAGTCTTCCCGATTTTGAACAGTTGATAAATGACCCTATACGCCATAATGTTGGTTGCCCTGCAATGCCATCCAAGCTCCCTTCCGACATCCCTAAGTTTGAAGGTCTTGCTGGAAAAGATCCTACAAATCATGTTCGATCTTTCCACATGTGTTCGTCTAACTCCATTACCGATGACTCTTTTCATCTTCGGTTGTTCCAACATATGATTATTGGCAAAGATTCTAAGTGGTATGTTGATCAACCCCCATCCTCTCATACCACCTTTACAGCTCTTGCCCATAATTTTCTGTCTTACTTCTAGCTACCCCTTCGTTATGACACTCGTACCGAACTTTTGACTTCTTTCCGTCAATCGTCTGTGACCCGCCTATCCGATAATGTCCAGGAATAGCAAAGAAGAAAGAGCCTATGTCAAGCCCCTACCATCGAAGACCGTGTTTACATGGACTGGTTCCTTAGATCTCTTTTTCCTCCTATCGGCAAAGATGTCGCAACGCATTTCCCTCAAACCAAAGAAACCGCTCTCCAATTGCGTTAAAATATGACCTGATCTACGCTCAATCGGGTTATGTTTAAACCGTTCTACCTGATATTCCTAGACCCAGTGGTGCCAATGCACCTGGGGCATCTCATGCCACTGACGGTATCGTTGGAGCTCTCTCTCATCCATACGGTTCCTGTTCCATCAGTCCAATTCATGTTCCATCAGCTCAGTTTCTGCATCAGCAGTAGAAATCACGTTCTCTCTTCAATGATTTTCATACTTCGAGTTGTCATGATGGAAAATGATCATATGGGTTTTTAAGAGCAGGTGTTAAATATACTGATGTGTCCCCTTTATTGAAACTAGGTCTTCAAAACAACTGGCAGAATCAATGGTCAAAGTATGCAGTCAAACTGTCTTTTGTAAATTACAGAGTGTCTTTGCAACATGTTATTCCAGTGAGGATTTCACGATTTAGTATCAAACGCAATGTTTATATGGAGCGTGAAGATCAATGGAAGTCCAATTTAATAAAAAAACTCCCTATTTTTTTTTGAAATTAGTTCGAAACTCTAAAAATTGAATATGTTGTTTGAAATTCCAATTAGTGGACAATGTTGTTAAATAGGGAGACTGCGCACTGTATGAGGGATCGAATTTATATTTTGTAATTGTGTTCTAATAGAGGAAGGTCGATTTCATTTTGCAGGAGGGGAAGAAATTGTGTGCCCAATGGGATGATCCCTTAAGAAGACCACTGGAGCTCAGCTTTGCATTGCTTAAAACTTATGTGACAAGAATTCAAAGTTAATATGATCTCACAATTGTTTTTATGTTTATAATTATTTTTAAATCTCCTCGTGTTGTGATCTAGTTGTTGCAAGGGAAACAAGCTTGGTGGTTTGGGCCCACCAGATAGTCCATTGACCCATTCCTCTTAGATTTCTTTGCATTTCACTTTCAACTGCATAGTGTGACAGTGTGGTGTAAAATAGCCCGCAACTTCATTTTATAACTATTTCAGATGTTTTGATCATGTGAGACATGCATTTTCATTTAACAACCATTTTCATGACTTTTATCACTCATGTTTGATTAATGATATTGTTGTTAAGAAAAATGAATTTTCTATAAGGATTAAGAGAAAACTTATGCTTGTTTGGTCATTGTCTCGTGGCCTATTTTGGGGAGGGTCTCTTTTGAAGTTTTGAGTTTTGTTTTTGTTTTGGGGATTTGGTTGATTTACCCTAGGAGGTGCTCTTTCATTCAGGTTTATCCTTTCCATCATTCTCTCCATGGTTCTAACTAGGCTGTCTATCTTGGCGTTGTAAGAAGAGGTTGAGGCTATGGTTTCATCTTTGTAAGTGAATCTTTTTTCCGACCTCATCCTAGCTCTCTTTTCAATCAAGTTGGCTTCTGCACTAATAGCTACCATTTGAATTTATTCTAAAGTTATGGGGTTTCTCTCTCTTAATTGGTATGTCATGTATGGATCAAAGCCTTCAGGAAATTTCACTAGTGCTAGGCCTTGTGGGGGTTTCATGTGAGGGGGGAGAGCATTGTAGACACTGTTAAACCTGGTGCAATAATCTTGTACACTTTCCACTACATTCCTCTTAATATTTTTATATTCAAAAAGGATCTGGAGGGGGTTTTTCTTGATTTCCCACTTGTTTATGAAATATTGGTGGAGGGAAGGGAGATCATGTATGTTATTAGGAGCTAGGCCTTTAAACCATTTCCTAGCCTCTCCTCCTAGGCTTTGTGCAAAGATCCTCATTTTAATGGTTTCCTCTTCTAATTCCATGTAGTCAAAAGCATCACTTATCTTATCTACATGCTGTTGGGCAGTGATGGATTCAACTCCGGTGAAGTGGGGAATTATGGATTTATAGTCATTTGGTAAAGGTACCAAAGGTTATGGTAAAACTAGTGGGGCATACCAAGCTTCCATGATGGGAGCTAATGGAGGATTTACAAGATGAGGGTTTGTGAAAGGTGGTGTAGGATGAAGTGGAGTGGTTTGCACAGTGGTGGTATGGATGGGTGTGGTGGAAGTACTTGGAACATCAAACTGATTCTAAACAGAATTGGTATGGAAAGAGCTAAAGTGATGGAGAAGCTAAAAGTCAGGTGGTGTGGAAAGAGAGGCTTCTCTACTAGAACTCTGCTGAAAATCTACAGGCTCAAGGTCAGTCTGGTCAATATCAGTTTGTGACTTGGTTTTGAAAAGGTTATTTGTGTGATGAAAGTCAAAATGGGGATCTTGCAACGCTGTAAAATGCTCAGGGTCAGAGCTTGTGTTGGCTAGAGGGGTCCTGACCCAGGTTCGGTAAGCAAGGTTTGCCGAAAAACCCCTATACCACTGGCCCTTTCGGCAGTGACCTACTTTCGCAGGTCAAAGTCTCACCCGAAGTAGTATGGGTGGGTACTGGAACCAGGTTTCCGCACCTTGAGAAAGGATGGGTAAAGCAAGCAGAGCAGTGCTAGATCCTGTAATCCTCGATTACCTTATTCTACGCAGAGTTAAGTAAGTCTCGATTCGCATCCACATGCACTAGATCTATAGTTATATGCTTGTTATATCATCAATACAACAATACATAAACAGAACATGACAGATCTAGATCCACGAACACAGTATACAAATCTTTCGCAGCTTAAGGACATAAAATGCACAATACAACAATTACCAGTATTTCATATAACAATAATCACAGATTCAGTTCTCTAACAATCTTCCGCATTCATTTATTCATCAATTCTTCCTTACAATTCCAATTCCCTTCCCAACCTGCGCACACAGTAGCAGGGTCTGCACACAGCTGGACTAGGATCTCCGTGCACACATCGAGCAGTAGTCCGTTCTCCAAAACCCAAACAGATCACTTAAAAAATAGATCACATCAATAGCTCATCATTTCTTATCCTTTACAATACAAAATGCATCTCTATTTATAAAAATCTAGCCTCGACTTTCCTATGGTCCGCAACCCATGGTTTTCAGACCCCTAGTTTACCCTTTGACCCATTACAATGCGTTCGGGGCTTTGAACCACCCCAAAACCCCTCTTCCATGCCAAATATAACCGAAAATATAAAAAATGGACCAGTTTCATAGCCTATTAGGAGACCCCGTTCCAACAGTCCCCCAACACAATCTTGTGACTCGTCTCGAGTCACTGCGGTGGTGCGGCTTCGATTTGCACACACAAGGTATCAAGAGAACTGCTGAGCCGAGGGAGTACATCCTAAATCTAGGAAGTAGCATTCTACACAAGATCGACCAAATTCTGGGAGGGTGGATCTTCATCAGCCATGGTAATGCTCTCAAGAAGCTGATTAAGTCGCTTGTTTGTGCCCTCAATGTCTTGTGACCATCGGAGGGATGAGGTAGTCTAGCGATTTAGACATTCGGCCACGATGTGCTGTTTGTGCCGGAGTTTCTCAAGCTCATTCTGGAGGTCGTGGCTGGTTTTTAATCGAGCCAAGTGCTGGGCAGGCACCAAGGTAGGTAGCGTAGCATTGATCTGTTTGAGAACTGCTTTTTTTTTTTGTAAGTACTGATTGATCTATTGGAGGATTGGATTGCGCTGGACCTGATTCCAGAGCTGTATGGCTAATTCCAGTAGCTTGGCACCTTGAGCAATCTGCCCTAAAATTATAGTTGTTGCGTCTATGATTAGAGTGGTACACTGGGCACAAACTTCTGGGGGTGTGCCGGGCTGTAGGCGTGCCTGTAAGTTCGAAATCTGTTGTCCCGGCTGTGTCTTGATGGTGTGGATTTCTAGCCGAGAAGCTTTGAGAGAAACAACCACTTTTTCCACCTTATCCCGAGATGTATCCTCAGTCGGGATTTCCTCCGTAACTTCCATGTAGAGCTGGTGGATCACAGTCTTAAGCTCCGCCTATTGTGATATGACCTGGATCAACTCAGCAACCTGCTGTGCAATGGTGTGTTCGACGGTATTAAGCTGTTGGGTCACGTACTGAGTGCGGTGACTAATTTCCCAGGATACAACATGATTGAGGTAGTCTAAGGAGGTGTGGGGCAGCTTAGCCAATTCCAATTGAATATCTATGGCTACCGGGGGCTGCGTGCCGACCACAACATTGTTAGGGATACCCTAGAGATTACTGGCATCTCTGAGTGATGCCGGACTTCTGTCGACCGACAGGGGTTTTGCTTGGCCTCCATTGGTCGGGGGTTGATCCATTTTGATCTGGAGAGCGTGGAGGTCGGCCTGAAGGGAGTCGACCCCTACCTTCCACTGGGCCACGATAAGTGCTCACTTATCCTCTGTAGCCATGGTGACTGCATCCGCGATTTTCTCCAGGTCACTGTCCGTTAATGTGACTGTCACATCGTAGTGCGTGCAACAGGCGTGCTGTTTCTTTCTTGGTCCTGATGCCAATTCCCCCGTCCTCTTAGTGCCAGGAGGAGGGATGGTGGCGGTATCTACCTGAGTCGGAGCTGTATCGGTTTTCTATGGTGAGTTACCTTTGGGCTCGACTGTAACTGATGCTGGATTGGTGGGGAGACCTTTTTTCCAGGCGGTGGGCCACATGGAGATCAGTAGATAATTTTCTTCATCGGGTACCATATAAGGGAAATCCATCCATGTCTGATTGGCAAGGCTACAAATCCAAACCTGGTGCATGGTGATTTAGAATGCCGCAATATGCTTGTATTTGTCATATACGGTGGGAGATAAGCGGGTTCAGAGGTTTATGGCAGTGGTGACACTGCTCTGGAAGAGGACCCAAAAGACCTTATTATCCTCGATGCGCTGCTTATCCTTAGAGTCCCATAAGTGAGCATATCGAGCACATTCACACATCCCAGCAGGGAGCTTTGGAATGACCGACTCCTCTGGTTTGTCTGAGGCGACTACTGCGATGAGGAATAATAGCCACGAATAGAAAAAAGATGTCCCATGCTCCTGAGACTTGCAGACATTAGCGAGAAAGTCAACGCACAAGTATTGAGCCCAATTAAAGAACACGCCCTTTGCGCACTGGCCGAATAGCTGGATGAAATAGGCGGGGACAGTCGCAACTTGGCACGTTCGCATGAGTTTGAAGGCTAATAGTCGAGTGCCTATCTGTGTAGTAGGGTCGTTGACGGTTTGGATCACAAACCCTCGCTGATTTCGCTGTACCAGATAAGTCTCCCAAACAAACAAAGCGATAGTGGCTTCAAACTTATTTCCAAATTTTGCAAGTGGGTGAGGCCCCTGCATCGGGAGGCCTGTAATCTTGTGGATCAACTCAGCATCGATAGGGACTCTGTTGCGAATCCATAAGCAACCATTGTGAATGAGGGTGAGTAACTGATGCACCAACCGATCTGTGATGTTGTATCGGCCAAAGTGGGGCATACGAAGCAGATTCAGGAGTCCGGATCCCGCCAAGCCACATACCCATCATTGAGGTACTACCGTGATTCCATCATTATCATAGATTGTATCAAAGTATAACGCAGAGGCCAGTTCTAGGAAAGCATCCTGGTTCGCCAGATCATGATCCTCGAACTTGACCTCGTGGAGCCGTCCACAGGGGTCACCGATGATGGGGACCTCTCTTGGGGTTAGCAGAGTCTGCAGGTAGGTGATCAAGCCATCCAAGTTTTTCGGTATTTGCATAGATGGTCTTCGTGGTCGAACGAAGGGGGGAAACCAGTTGATCAGGTTAGCCAGCAGAGCCCCCTCCTGGGCATCTGGTTCTGAGTGCAGAGGCTTGGCACACCTTGGGGAACTTCGGGGACTTTTGGCTGCCTGCGGGGTAGTCCTCGAACTCTAAGCTTTCTCCTTGCCTTTCCTTGTGGTCCGTGGAGGGGGGAATTATTCTAACTTAGGCTCATCTTCCAGTACTTCTTCAACCTCAGGATCAGTTGGGGCGGAGGTTTCGGCAGGGGTAGTAGTCGAAATCCTTGCGCGAAAAATGAATCCTGGCTTTGGATGACTACTACCTGACGGAGGGGGCTGATCAGTCATGAAGGGAGTGCTGAAATTGTAACACAGTTGGCTGCTCGACTGCTTCCGCGAGACACTTGAAGTAGGCCACTTGGTTACATGAGACAATACCACAAACCGGACTATCCCGCCCCCTTTTAAGCATTGTCCATCGGATGATAGAGAGAGATTTTTTTCGCGGGGTGGGTTTCCCAAGGAACGGTTAAAACTTCCCATAACTTGACCTTCCAATGGCTCAGGAGCCACTTCATTCAACGGTAACTTCTACTTTTTACTAGTGGGTACAGTCCCAACGGCTAGTTATTGTGTCCGCAGTGATCTAGGCGTACTCATTACGCTATGGTTACCGATATGTGACAGCTGCCTATCTTCCCCCGACACAGGCTTGCTTCCTAAGTAGCTCTTGGCCCAAGACCAAGAGATTTTTATTATTTGTTATACTAAGGCTTTAAGGGGGGGTGACGTCGGAACTAACTGCCAGACCCCTAGCTGTGTCGCCGTTGTAGGGGTGGCTTGATGCATGGGACCGCTACCTGCGGAACTTACATGTGTCATAGGGAGCCTGTTGCTCACTCGTGGGTCGATTGGTACTTCTCTTAGGATGGGTTTTCCGCAGTTTTTCAAGCCTAACCCTACTCCCACCCCTTCCCTTGGGATGATACAAAGGGAGTCTTTTGAGATACGAAGACAACGCAACGTAGAGAATTCTCCTAGCCAAGCTTGCCAAGCTTCTATATCTTTACTGGAATCCTTAATATCCTCTTCGTAGCATGGTACAGTGTCCCGGGTTAGGTTCTGCATTTCCCTGTTAGTGCGTCTTTGGTATTTGTATAATTTATGCACATCCTTGATGTCGGGTGGCCTGATAGCTTGTGTTGCGCAGCTTTATAGTAAAGCCTGTAGATTTCGTACTGCTTGAGGGTTGCACAGAAGCCTCACACATGCTTGTAAGAAAGGTTTAACTTCTGCAGTTACCTCCTCAGCTCCCGAGTGTGCAGATGGCAGGATTTTAGTCTCAAGGAAGTCCTTTCAGAGGAAAACATAAAGACAATAGTAACAGGAAGGACTAAGGTGCCTCAAACAACATTTCTTAGCCTATACTTTTTTCATCTATTGCAACATAGAAGGATGGACACAATGATAAACAAGAAAACATGAAAAAATTAGAGACACATCACCATTCACCAAGCTCAGGGACCCTGCAAGCAAGCTTTCATCATCATCAATCAAAGCATATCATTCACAAGCTCCATAACACCAAATTTCTCTTCAACCTCAAAGAACCATGTATTGATCTCAAAACTCATCAAATGCCAACATTACCAATGAATCCTCAATACCATATTTAACCAGAAAGGAGGAGAAAAACCTAATAGAGTACCTAGAATCCTATTGACTAATCATAAATGTCACTATTGTCCTTGAGACCTTACAAGGCCCAAGGCACAAAATATCTAAAACAAAATATATTTTCGGACATTTTTAGCGAAGAAAATGATATTTGAGGTCTGAAAAGCCTCCTAAAAATTTCCAAGTGTACATTGTTGACTTTCCCTCTGCTAAGGGTGCAATATTGTGTTTTAGGATGAATTTCCATGCCAAGGGTGTAGCACTGGAGCAGGAAAACTGGGTCAACTTGTAGTAGTGTTTTAAAAGCCTTCCCGATGTCGGAAAAGGCTTCGTGATTAGAAATCCCTTAGAGTATAATTTCTAGATATACCCTTGGTTCTATGATTTGACCTTTGCAACCTATTCAAAAAGAAAAATTC
Source organism: Pinus albicaulis (assembly GCA_034641835.2). Lineage (NCBI taxonomy): Eukaryota > Viridiplantae > Streptophyta > Pinopsida > Pinales > Pinaceae > Pinus > Pinus albicaulis. The sequence continues at coordinate 1,706,276,502 of CM076584.1, read as the reverse complement.
CAAGGCTGGTAAAGGCACATCACATGTCGTAAAAAGTAGGCAAAATGGTGAAAATTAGGGTGTTTTTGACCCTTTTGGAGGACCAAAACAACTCCAATTGATCTGAAAATTTGTGAGAATGCTAAATTTGAGATGATGATTCCAAGAATGTGCACCTTTCATCCTGAGGATGCTATGAGAAAAAACGTAGCACCATGTGTGCTACCCCCTTGGCCCTCAAAATTAACAAAAAACAAAAACTTGTCAAAATTCTCCCAAATTTGGTGAATGAGTGCCTCATGGGTTTTGGGAGACCTGTAGAGAAACTTGTGCCAAATTTCCAAGCCTAGCTTGGCCTTTTTCTTCCTTTAGTGTTTGAATTTACATGAGGGCTTCATTCAGTTTGGCACAAGCAAGTTTGTTTTTCATTGCATAGTACTTGGTCATTTTTTTCTGGAGAGAAAGGCCCCTCTTAATCTTCTTGAAGTAATTGTGTTCATTCTTGTAGTACTAAATGATACATTGTGCCATCTCAAAATCCCTCTCCCATTCCCTGATTTGTGCATCTTTTCTTTGGAGTAGTAGTCTAGTGGCCACCTCTTCTTCATTATCACTATCTAGGTCAATGAATTGTGGATTTTGAGTAGTTTTCCTGCCTCCCTTACCTTTATTATCCTTTTTCATCTTTTATTTTCCCTTTTCATGCCTTTGAGCTGATGTAGATGGCAAGGTCCCTTGTCTTTTGGAGGCAGAAAACACTTGCCTTGATCCTCTTTTATATGTGAGAGGAAGAAACTCAAATTTTTACACTAGAATGCTCTTACCATGAATGATCTCAAGATTGTATTTCCTTTCATCAATGATCTCTGCATTTATGTCTTCTTCATTTTTTTCTTGACTGCCCTATTGAGAGGTACTTTCATTTTCCTTCATGCTAACACCACTGTCATGACCTTCGCCACTATCATCAATCTCTTGACTTCTTTTTGGATTCATAATGTCACTGCTATCATTATATTTAGGGCTATCAGTCATCATGGTGTCTTCATTACCTTCATGACTGTCATTAGTCTCTTCTTGACTTCCTACACAATCATTATCTTCATTTTGTTCATCTCTTTCACTGTTTTTCCTACTGCCATTGTCTTCACCTTCATTCTATGCATTGTCTTCTTTATTACTGCTTTTGTCTCTTCAAAATTTGCCTTTGTCTCTTGATTTTCATAATCATCCTCCTCATCATCATTTTCTTCTTCCTCATGACTGTCATTTTATTCCTCATGACAGTTACTTTATGCCTCCTAACTGTCACTTTCTTCTTCATCACGTGTTTCTTCTTCCTCACTGTCCTTTGTTTGTTCCTCATCATCACCACTTTCTTCATTTTCATTTCCCTCTTCCTCATCATTTGGCTCACTGCCTTCTTCATGACTGTCACTTTATGCTTCATCATGTATTTCTTATTCCTCACTATCCTTTGCTTCTTCCTCATCATCACCACTTTCTTCATTTTCATTTCCCTCTTCCTCATTATTTGTTTCCTCCTCTTGAATGTGAGTTTCTCCTTTGTCACTGTATTCTTCTTGTTCTTCATCATCCTCTTCTTGCTCTGATACTTTAGGAGAAGATGATGGTGAGAAGTTTTCTTGAGGAGAGGATTCATGTGGAGAGGATGATTCATGGTTAGTGAGGGGTGATGGAGGAATGGAGGAAGGTGTATGAGATGATTAGGGTAAACTTTGCAAAGGAAGAGGCTGTGGATTTGTGAAAACATCATGGGCAATGAATACTTCCCATGGGATACCCTGTTGCTCTAATTGATGCAACACAATCATCTTGATAAGAGAATGGTGGAAAATTCTCTGAATTTGTTATGAAGGAGGCCTCTTTTGCATAGTGTATGACATGTTATCAATACTTATATAAAGGTAATAGGGAAAATGTAGTAGCTTGGCCCTAGTGAAGTGCATAAGCAGTCTTATATGGTAGGAATAAAGTCTATAAAACCTCCCCTCACATGTAAAATACTTCATGATGTCTTTAATTAATGGGGAATATCTTTCCAGCAAATGGGAAAAGGGAAAAATAACTTTGCAATCAGCTTGGTATCTTGGTTTCAAGAAAGGCTGATAATGGATCAAGTCCAAACTCACCTGCTTGAACCATTTTTCTCCCATACAAGGTATCCCACTGGCCATAGCAATTGTATTTGTGGATAGCTCAAAATTCACTCTAGCTAGATGCAATTGATGGTCATGGAGGTTGAGGATAAAAATTCTGGTCAACTCAGGGTGACTTAATTGTCCTTCTTCACTCATCATTCCCCTTTGGTTTCTTGTTGAACGAGTGAAGGATCAGGCCTGTCGGGCCTTTTTGCAGTGTAATAGGGTAGTGTGCAGTGCCCAGGCGGAGGACAAGACTGTGCATGCTATTGGGTGCTGCTGAACGTGTAGGTGCGTAGCGCCCATGTTTGCTCTGAACGTGTCTCTATGCACGGGTCCTCTGCCGAGTTTGCACGTTGTTAAATGCATAGCGCCCGTTCACAGGAGTGTAGCACATTGTTATATCTTCTGAAGAATGTACACACAGGAACATAGCACAAATTTTTAGGAGCATAGCGTAGGGATTCTCTTGCCCAATGTTTTTCAGAATGCAGGAATTTTCCCTTGAAGGCTTTCTCTCCTTGTTAAGTGATAAGTGAGTTGGAAAAGGGAAACTTAGGTGCTTTTATACCTTTCGAAAATAAGTCAAATTTGTAAAAACCCACTTTGCTATGTTTGGCTTTGGTCACTTTATAATTTTCACTGGTATTTCTTTGACTCTTTTTGCAGGTGACTTACAACTTTCCCAAGCGATTTTCTTTGGTGATGGTGTACTGAAAGGATGAAGAGGTACCCTTTTTATTCTAAAAAATATGGGCACTTTTCGAACTATCTCTTCTGATAAATAAAACCCATTATTCTTACCCTTTCTGGCATTCTTGAGTGTAATTTACCTAAAACATGTGTTTTCACCTTCTTACTGAATATGACAGTAACATGTTCACTTTGACAAGGTTTAGCAAATTATACTATGTTATTTCATCCCCTTGGCCACTTCTGATTTCTGCAGGTGCCTATAACACATTTTACTTTGATCCTTTTGTCATTTGTTTGGATTTTTACAACCTTTAGTCACCCAACAGGGATTTCATGGTTAGCATGATTTTCCATTTTGACACTTTACCTCATGCTTTCCTTATCTTGACCATTTTGAAGACCTTTGAATGCACTTGAAAGCTTAGGCTCCCTCATATTGATATTTTTTACAATTTCTCCCTTTGGTGCAGTGAAACAGTGTTGCCTTGACAAACCATGCAAGTCACCTTTTGATATCATTTTTCAACTTCTGCCTGCTGTCATCATGGAGATTTATGATCTTCATTTCACTTCTTTGCTTACCTTCTTAAACTTTATGATTTAGGGATTTTTCCCTTCTTCATTTATAATCTCTAGAAGTCTTCAATTCATGCTCAGTGGCACTGATGTACCTCTGTCCTTGTGATCCTTTGCGATGGCTCCTTGCTGGGAAACACTTTTTAGCCAGTCAGTCATAAAAACCCTAATTTTATTTGTTCATAGGCCTACTGTCTCTCCTTTGCTGTGAATGTCCTTTGTGATGATTTTAGCCTCTTTACTTGCCTCTTTTTCTACTGATGGCCATCTCATTCATTACTGTAGAAATTTCTATGATGGGCAACTGTCTTTTGCAGAAGTTATGCTTTGACCAAGGAGGCCTTTTTTGAAGGATTTTTGATACCTTTTGGACAATCATATGCTAAATTTATTCCTCTTTTATTGCAGCCTCTTGCACAGGAAAAACAAATATTTAGAACACCAAAACAATCCTAGGACTTGTGAAACCCTAAGTGACCTAGTGGGAGGCCTTTTGGACTTGGCCTTTGGCTAAAAACTTGACTTAAGGGTTTTAGGTGTAAAATAGAGTTTTTGAAAAAATGTATGCATTGCAGACCTAAAAATTGATGACTTTGATTTATCTAAAGAGCCTAGAAAGGTAGTTTGAAACCACTAATGCTTGAGCCACTTGGTGAATAGGGTAAAAGTTAGGCTACTTGGAAATCCAAGGTGAAAGTAAAAGGTTAGGCAAGTCAAAACAAAGTGGTAAGGTCAGAGGTGGTGAAATATAGTGAAAATGAGTGGCATGAGCCCATGATGGGTCTTCTAGGAGCGATAGGTTGGCCATGACTTGATAGAGTAGTAAAATAGTGAAAATTTTATCTTAAGGATAATGAAGGCAATGAGATTTATAGAACTCACAATATTGATGAATTTTGTTTCTAGAAATATGGGATAAACATTTAGTCATCTATAGAAAGAAAAAAATTACTGATGAATAACAATGGCTTCACTTGGGGAGGAAAGCTCCTTTTCAGGAGGTGTCCAGAACATCAGATCTCTGGTTTTATGAAGACCAATGCCTCATCTATTGGGAAAATTTTTACTTATTTTCATTTGTTGTTGCCTCTTTGAAGATGTGATCTAAAAATATGAAGGACATGCTAGATTCAAACTCATCTCTACCTACTCAGCTTACTTGGCCTAGAATTTTTTCTTCCTTGGGTGCAATTGAATTGGAAAATCCTTGACATTTTATTCTTTTGAAAACAAAACAAAATATCTACTTCTACTCTTATTACTTCCAAGAGTTCAAATTATGCTAATGAAATATTTTTATTCTCTACCTAGTCTAACTGATTGTCAAGATTAGGCTGTGTGACAGACTTCATTCTCTAAGCTATAGACATGAAATTGAAAGCATGGTTTAAATAAGGATTAGGCAATCTGACTTACCATGAGTTGTGGCATTAGGAGAAGCTGCACACAAACATTATTTTTATACAAACAAAACTAGAAAAACAAGGGCTGTGATTTATCATTTGCTATGCATCCCCATCTTTCTCTTTGGTTCAGTTTTGAGCATGTGGAATCAATATATTTCATTCCTAATCTATCCTTTTTTGACAAGTCAAGTTTGAATGATTTGAAAATCTCTCTTTCACTAACTTATCAACACAAATTTAAAGCATGTTCAGCCACAATTAGGCTAGATGACTAAACAAGATCTTATTTTTGAACAAGTAGTGGAATTTAGGCTTGCACACTTCCAATACTACTATTTTTTGGTATGGGGCTGTATCTCTTTTAAAATCTGCCCTCTTTTTCCCTTTTTTTATGTTTTTTGTGCTTTTTCTAATTTTTCTCATGCAGTGTTATATATAATGAATGAAACTTTGAAACTAGGACTCTTGACAGAAATAGTGTTTGAGAATCCGGCCATTGACCAGACCTCTAAATAATTCTTCTCCATTCAATCCTTGTAAAAATAAAGCATTATGACCTCTAATTGACTGAATGAGATAAGGAATTTTCCAAAAATTCTCAAATTTACCATGTTTACCTTTTTCCTTCCTCCTATAATCCCATTTCAACACTGTGTCTCCAATGTGGAAATTGTTGGATTTAGTTCTTCTGTCAAAGATTTTCTTTATGTTTTCTTGCACTGCTTGAGTCTTGTTATAAAATTCTTCCCTTGTCTGCTGCAAATGAATGGTTTGGTTCAACCTCCTTTGCATGTCATTTTATTCTGATTGCACTTATTAGAGAATTTTTATCACCAGAACTCCCAAGGATGTTGGGAAAATGGCATCCATGCCATACACTATTTGATAGGGAAATATACTGATTGATTTCTTGGTGGTTAGTCTATCAGCCCATAGTTCATGTACTAGCTTGCCATACCATGATTTTTGATTCTGTTCCAGAAGCTTCTTAATGATATTGACCAAGATTTTGTTAGAGGATTCAACTAGCCCATTACCTTGAGGGTAATAAACTGTGGAATGTCCCAATGTGATGTGATATTTATAGCAAAATTCAACCATTATTTTGGATGTAAAGGCAATAGCATTATCTGTGATGATCTTTCTAGGGCAATCAAATCTATACAGGATGTTTGTCTCAAGAAATTTGATAATGACCGAGTCAGTGGCATTCCTAGATGGGATGAATTCTATCCACTTGGTAAAGTAATCAGTAGCAGTGAGGATCCAATTATGTTGGGCATATGAGGTGGGGTGAATCTCGCCAATGAAGTCTAAACCCCATTGGTGAAAAGGAACTTCAACAATAATGGGATGCAAAGGCAAAGGTAAGAATTTTCTCTTGCCATAAAAAATTTGGCAGTTATGGCAAGTCATGACCAGTTTGTGGGTGTCAGAAAAAAGGGTGGGCCAATAGTAGCCAGCTCTAAGGATCTTGTTGGTTGTGGTTTTCCTGTAAATATGGCCTCCACACTCTCCCTCATGTAGTTCATGCATGACCTTACCTACATAATCCTCAAGCAAACACTTAAGAAATATACCAATAGGATTATTCCAATATAATATTCCATCTAAAATGCAGAATTTTAAAGCTTTTTGTTTCAGGAATATAGCTTTTGTCTTTGATAATGTTGGAGGAGCATTGGGATAGAAAAACACATATAGGATATCAGCATACCAAGATGAACTCAGAAATACTTCTTCAACATGTGGGGCTGTGCACTCTTCTTGTTCTTCTAAAACATCAATCATATTCATATCTAATGCTTTGAAATTTGATTCAACCATAAGTTTTGAAAGTCCTTGTCCTTTAACCAGTTTAGTGGGTATGATTTCTAAGTCGTTGATTCAGAATGTCTTTGAAAACTGTTTGTGGAACAAAAGCAATGATATGAGAATGTAAGATATAAACTCTAAAGTATTTTAATGCCTTAATCAAGGCAAATGCTTCTTTCTCCATGATGTTGTACTTTAGAGGAGCATCTCTAAGGGCTTTGCTGAAGAAGGCTATGGGTTGTTCTTGCCTCATCATGTTCTTTTGTAACAACACTGCAACCACGGTATGTTTAGATGCAAATGAGAAAATATAGAAGTCTTTGGTAAAGTTAGGACTGATTAGAACTGGTGTTTGGGTGAGTGCTTGCTTAACCAGTTCAAAATATTGTTTGGCTTCCAAAGTCCACTTAACTCCTATCTCCTTTTTGAGCATGTTTGTAACATTCCTCAAGAGTTTAGCAAGGTTGGGGATGAACCTCCTCAAGAATTTTATTTTCCCAATAAAGGATTGCAATTTCTTGATGTTTCTAGGATGGCTTATTTGCAATATGCCTTCAATCCTTTTGGGGTCTATTTTGATTCCCTCTTCAGAGATGATGTGGCCTAGGAGTTTTCCTTCCTGGAGAAAAAATAGTGTTTTCTTGGGATTCAAAGATAGGCCATATTTCCTACACTTTTCAAAAACTTTTCTCAAGTGGACTAAGTGTTATTCATCAGTCTTAGAGTAAACAGTGATGTCATCAAGGTAAATGACTATGAAGTAGCCTATGTCTTCTGATAAAGCTATGTCCATGGCCCTTTGGAAAGTGGACCCCACATTCATCAACCCAAATGGAATTTTGACATACATGAATGTACCCCAAGGTGTGGTGAAGGTAGTTTTGTGTTGATCACTTGGGAATACTAGCACTTGGTTGTAACCGGAAAAACCATCAAGCAGTTAGATTCTCTTGGAGCCAACTAAATTTTGAAGTATGTGATCCATTTTAGGCAAGGTGTAATTATCTTTCAAGGAGGCCTTGTTCAAATTTCTAAAGTCAATGCAAAGTCTAATCTCCCCGGTCTTCTTCCTAACTGACACAAGGTTGGAAACCCACTTTAAGTATCTAATGGGAACCATGATCCCGACATCATACATTTTTTTAATCTCTTTCTCAACTAAAGGTAGTAAGATGGGGTTTATTCTCCTCAACTTTTGTTTGAAAGGTTTCTGATTTTCCTTAAGAGGAATCTTATGTTGAATAATGATTGTGTCATATGATTTCAAATGTTCATACCCCCATGCAAAAACATCTTTAAACTCTTTAAAAAGTTCAATATATATTTGTTTTATTCGAGGATGAAAAGTTTTGGAGAATTTGATCATTTTGAGTTCCTTTGGGCTGCCTATGTTATACTTCTCTACATCATTCTCGTTGGATTCTATCTTTGGTTTTTTAGCCACACCATTAAAGTCAAACAACTCTTCTAATGTTGCAAGTCCCCTTGGTAATGTATCATCTTTACATTGTAATACCTCATGGTCCCTTTGGTCTAGATCCTCAAACAATTCTGCCTCACAAGGATGTCCAATTAGATTTATATCAGCAGTAGAGGACAACTCTGTTTTATGAGCTTGTTCTTCAGCAAAAACCACTTCATCATGTTCTAGGCTTGGTTTTGTTCTTGTAAATTCATTCCTAGATTGCAAAAAGTCATCAATTTGTTCATCACCCTCAAACACTTGCCAATGGTTAATGTTGTCAGGTAATTTAGGACGGTGTTTGACTTTGACAGTGTATTGTTCACTTGCATGTGGTATTTGGCAATTGCTGGCAGAAAAGGTGAGCTCATTGGCAAGACTATTTTGGGCTCTAGGAATGTAAATGAGTTCATATTTCTCAAAATTTTTGAGGAGATCTGGGGCTGCATTTCTGTACTCTCTTAATCTTGGATTATTTGCTGAGTACTCACCTTTGATTTGTTTAATGATAAGTTCTGAATATCTTTGGATAGATATTTTCTTAGCTCCTAAGTCTTCAAGCAAGTGCAAACCAAGGAGGAGAGCCTCATACTCTGCAATGTTATTAGTGCACTGAAATTATAGTTTGTATGAATGACCCTCATTTGTGTTATGTATCTAGACACTAGCTTCTGAACCAAACTTTCCACAAGAGCCATCAAAGCTTATGTTTCAAAGTGTTTCTAGTTCATATTTTTCACTATGTTGTTGTTCAGGGCTGCTAGAGTTTTGGTTGTCATGTTCTTCATTTGAGGGGGAGTATGAGTGTTCTGGAGAGTCTTGTTCTTTCTCATTTTATTTCACCTATTTACCAATGTAATTTTCATTATATAAGATGAAAGAGTCCAAATCTGAATGAATGGAATAAAAAGGGGTGTTGTTTGGCCTATCTAGGCTACTTACCATATACTTCATGTGAGATTCCCAATATAATCTCCTAGTTTGATTGAAGATAGGGATAGTAGCATATGAGATGTCCATTTGGAGGCTGCCTTGAATTTTGGCTCCCCATGATCTGGATAAAAGCATGCCATAATTCAGGGGAATATCAACAACAACTATGTCCATGACTAGACTCTTAGTAGGTATTTGCGCCGGATTGACACAAAGATCCTTGATTAGGCCTAGACACTTGACTCTACTTGAATTGAAAGAGTATAAGTCTTTGAAAGGTTTGGTTATTTCTAGGCCTAACCTCTCCATCACTACCTTAGGCATGAGGTTGTGTGAGGCACTAGAATCTAGCATAGCATTGTGTAATATTTTGTCATGTATGTTTAGGCTAACATAGAAAGGAGGGACAACTCCTTTTGGTATTTTCTCTCCACTTTGGGACCAAACACCAGCTTTGGTTTGTCATTAGTCAAGTTTAGAGTGTCTGTATCATTCCCTATGTTCAAAACTTTCAAAACTTGGGAACTGTACATATCTTGAGTTACCAATTCAGTGAGAGGTATTGTTATCTTGATTTTAGAAATCTCTCCTTCGAAACTAAAAGGTACTTGGGTTTTGGGAATATTTACATCAGTTTTATCAGCCATAAATTTTTCTACATTTTTAATTTGCTGATTCTAATTTTGGGCTTTGGACAAATTTTTTTTCTTAGGGCCACTAGTAGAGGTACCAGGGCAGCTTGCGTCACCACTTGGTTGGATAGTTTTGTCTCTATTTGGATCATTTTTCTTAGCTATGGTGTTGGTGTTGTCTGCTGTCTTTTTAGGAATATTTTTAGGAGTTTTCCTAACAATAGTGTCTTCTTTGTTCTTTTTGGAGTTTTCTTGGTTCTTTTTGCTCCTAAGGTCATATTTCCTATGGACTTCCATTATTGCATTTTTAAATCCCAACCTGTAGTCTTCAGAATCCTCATAGTTAGTTCTAGTTTGATCTGGGGAAAAGAACTCTTGTTCTTCTTTTGTAAGGAAAAAAATATCTTCATTATTTGAACCTATTAAGTTTACATGGATTTCTTCAGGTTTTGCATTCTCTCTTCCCTCTTCATCAAGATAATTATCTTGGAAGGGAGGGATAATTTATTGGTCATTGTCTCGTGGCCTATTTTTGGGAGGGTCTCTTCTGAAGTTTTTGGTTCTGTTTAGTTTTTAGGGATTTGGTTGATTTTCCCTAGGAGGTGCTCTTTCATTCAGGTTTATCCTTTCCATCATTCTCTCCATGGTTCTAACTAGGCTTTTTGTCTTGGCATCGGAAGAAGAGGATGAGGCTATGGTTTCATCTTTGTAAGTGGCTCTTTTTTTCGACTTCATCCTAGCTCTCTTTTCAATCAAGTTGGCTTCTGCACTAATAGTTGCCCTTTGCATTTCTTCTAAAGTTGTGGGGCCTCTTTCTTTCAATTGGTATGTCATGTCTAGATCAAAGCCTTCAGGAAATTTCACTAGTGCTAGGCCTTGTGGAGGTTTCATGTGAGGGGGGAGAGCATTGTAGACACTACTAAACCTGGTGCAATAATCTTGTACACTTTCCCCTACATTCCTCTTAATATTGTTATATTCAGAAAGGATTTGGAGGGGGGTTTTTCTTGATTTCCCACTTGTTTATGAAAGATTGGTAGAGGGAAGGGAGATCATGTATGCTGTTAGGAGTTAGGCCTTTAAACCATTTCTTTTCCTTTCCTCCTAGGCTTTGTGCAAAGATCCCCATTTTAATGGTTTCCTCTTCTAATTCCATGAAGTCAAAAGCATCATTTATCCTATCTACATGTTGTTGGGCAGTGATGGATTCATCTCCAGTGAAGTGGGGAGTTCTGGATTGGTAGTCACTTGGTAAAGGTACTAAAGGTTGTGGTAAAACTAGGGGGCATGCCAAGATGCCATGATGGGAGCCAATGGAGGATTTACAAGAGGAGGGTTTGTGAAAGGGGGTGTAGGATGAAGAGGAGTGGTTTTCATATGGTGGTATGAATGGGTGTGGTGGAAGTACTTGGACCAGCAAATTGATTCTGAACAGATTTGGTATGGAAAGAGCTAAAGTGATGGAGAAGCTGAAAGTTAGGTGGTGTGGAAGGAGAGGCTTCTCTACTACAACTTTGCTGCAAATCTACAAGCTCAAGGTCAATCTGGTCAATATCACTTTGTGACTTGGTTCTTGAAAGGTTCTTTGTGTGATGCAAGTCAAAATGAGGATCTTGCAAGGCTGTAAGATGCTCAGGGTCAGAGATTTCTGTATTAATGGTCTTGACAGTAGTTAAGTTTCTAGATCTATTAGTTTTCCACAAAATATTTTATGGGTCATCAACTATGTTGGGAGGGTTTGCGTTCGGATGAGATTTGGTACTAATCCTTTGTGAAGCCAGATTTAAAACTCAAAATGCAGAGAGGTTGAACGTTTAGGACTGTTTTCGAAAGGCTGACCTCTCCTAGTGCTTGGTAAATTCACACGGTGTAGAACTAGGCCTCTAAACTTCTCAGGGCTGATTTGACACAATCCTAGGGAGTCTAAATGAGAGATAGTGAAGTAATAGGCCTACTAGAGGCTAGTGGAGTCACCAGGTGGATTTTTTTAGTTGTTTTGAGGATATGTGTGCATGTTCCACCACCAATATTGACAACAACTAATCTAGGGATGTTTTTTTGGGGTTTTCTGAGTTCTTTATGTAGCCCTAAGGTTTGTATGAGTGTATTCTAAATGTGTCATCATTTTGCTAGGATGGTGAAACAAGAAGAGTCTACTCTTGGTTATCAGTTGATTTTCTAAGCTTAACTGAGGGTTTAAATGAGTCTATAAGAGTTTTTAGGCTACTATGTACTCAGTCCCACCGTGATCACCAAAATGTTAGGGTCCCGTGATTTAGCAGATTGGTAGAACAAATGCATAGGGTAACATGAAACTAGTCTTTGGAGTCCTAGGACCTAGCCTTCCTGGACTCAGAGAGGGCTCTCTCTATTATATGCAAAGGATGTGAACTTGTTTGCTTTAGATCGTTGATTTTAGGCTAGTTGTGAAGTTTAGGGTTTGTTTGTTTGGTTGGGTTGGGTAAAATGATCAAGTAAAATAGGTGGAGTGAAAGGTCATCAAATCATTGGGCTATGGAGTCTATGAAATTCATGGATATCTCAACAATGAGTCAAAGTGAATCATAGGGAAAATCTAGTGTGGTCAATGGATCTTTTAAGGTTATGTGTGAAGTGAAATGGACATTAAGTTGGGGAAAACAAGGTATGGCAAAGGGTAGTTAAGAATCCTTTGTCATATACCCATAAACAAGAAGGTCTAAAATACTTATAATACAAAGATAATAATCATGAGATAGGGAAAACCATTTACTCAATGAAAATACTTAAACAAATAGACATCCGAGATGAACAATTTAGAGAAACACAGAAAACAAGAAATCCTATCTAACTTTAGTGATTTCACCTTGAAAGTTTGAAAACATATAAGATGAAAAATAACTTTAACCAATGAAGAGGGAAATCCTAGACATCATCAATCAAGCTATAAAGAACTTTGAGGCAAACTTATCAATCATAAACAAAGGGCATGATCAAAACATGGCCTCTTTGGCTAAAACTAGCAAGTAATCCATCAAAAAGAGATTCGATAAACATAGTTTAGATAGCATCAAATAGGAAAAGGTAACCATAAAAAATACTTGAAAACTACTTTCCTAAACCATTAATGAAACAAAAAATCTTAGGTGGATCTAAGGAGCAGCCAATAATTCCTAAAACTAACCCAGCAGAGGAAAACATAAAGACAATAGTAACAGGAAGGACTAAGATGCCTCAAACAACATTTCTTAGCCTATACTTTTCTGATCTACTGCAACATATAAGGATGGACACAATGATAAACAAGAAAACATGAAAAAATTAGAGACACATCACCATTCACCAAGCTCAGGGATCCTGCAAGCAAGCTTTCATCATCATCAATCAAAGCATATCATTCACAAGCCCCATAACACCAAATTTCTCTTCAACCTCAAAGAACTATGTATTGCTCTCAAAACTCATCAAATTCCAACATTAAAAATGAATACTCAATGATCTATTTAACCAGAAAGGAGGAGAAAAGCCTAATAGAGTATCTAGAAGCCTATTGGCTAATAAGAAATGTCACTATTGTCCTTGAGACCTTGCAAGGCCCAAGGCACAAAATATCTAAAACAAAATATCTTTTTAGACATTTTTAGCAAAGAAAATGATATTTGAGGTCTGAAAAGCCTCCTAAAGCTTTCCAAGCATATATTGTTGACTTTCCCTCTGCTAAGGGTGCAACACCGTATTTTAGATGAATTTCCATGCCAAGGGTGTAGCATTGGAGCAGGAAAACTAGGTCAACTTGCATCAATGTTTTGAAAGCCTTCCCCATGTTGGAAAAGGCTTCGTGATGGCCCGTTGGAAAGCCCTTTGAGTCTAATTTCCATATATACCCTTAGTTCTCTGATTTGACTTTTGAAACCTGTTCAAAAAGCAAAACTTCCAAGGCTGGTAAAGGCGCAACACATGTCCTGAAAAGTAGGTAGAATGGTGAAAATTAGGGTGTTTTTGACCCTTTTGGAGGACCAAAACAACTCCAATTGATCTGAAAATTTGTGAGCATGATAAATTTGAGATCAAGATTCCAAAAATGTGAGCCTTTCCTCCTGAGGATTCTCTGAGAAAAAGCGTAGCACCATGTGTGCTACCCCCTTGGCCCTCAAAATTAGCAAAAAACAAAATCTTGTCATATTTATCCCAAATTTGGTGAATGAGTGCCTCATGGGTTTTGGGAGACATGTAGAGAAACTTGTGCCAAGATTCCAAGCCTAGCTTGGCCTTTTTCTTCCTTTACTGCTTGAATTTCAATGGGGACTTCCTTCAGTTTGGCACAAGCAAGTTTTTTTTTCATTGCATAGTACTTGGTCATCTTTTTCTGGAGAGCAAGGCCCCTCTTTATCTTCTTGAACTACTTGTGTTCAATATTGTAGTACTGAATGGTACGTTGTGCCATCTCAAAATCCCTCTCCCATTCCCTAATTTGTGCATCTTTGCTTTGGAGTAGTAGTATAGTGGCCACCTGCTCATCTTCATTATCACTATCAAGGTCAATGAATTCTGGATTTTGAGTAGTTTGCCTACCTCCATTACCTTTATTATCCTTTTTCATCTTTTCTTTTCCCTTGTCAAGCCTTTGAGCTAATGTAGATGGCAAGGTACCTTGCCTTTTGGAGGTAGCAAACACTTTCCTTGATCCTCTTTGATATGTGAGAGGAAGAAACTCAAATTTGTTTACTAGAATGCTCTTACCATGAAAGATCTAAAGATTGCCTTTCCTTTCATCAATGATCTCTGCATTTATGTCTTCTTCATTTTGTTCTTGATTTCCCTCTTGAGAGGTACTTTCATTTTCCTTCATGCAAACATCACTGTCATGACCTTCTCCACTATCATCAATCTCTTGACTGCTTTTTGGATTCATAATGTCACTGCTGTCATTATATTTAGGGCTATCAGTCATCATGGTGTCTTCATTACCTTCATGACTGTCATTAGTCTCTTCTTGACTTCCTGCACAATCATTATCTTCATTTTTTCATCCCTGTCACTGTTTTTCCTACTGCCTTTGTCTTTATCTTCAGTCTCTGTATTATCTTCTTTATTACTGCTTTTCTCTTCAAAATCTGCCTCTGTCTCTTGATTTTCATCATCATCATTTTCTGCTTCCTCATGACTGTCATTTTCTTCCTCATGACAGTCACTTTCTCCCTCATGACTGTCACTTTCTTCTTCATCATGTGTTTCTTCTTCCTCACTGTCCTTTGTTTCTTCCTCATCATCACCACTTTCTTCATTTTCATTTCCCTCTTCCTCATCATTTGGATCACTTCCTTCTTCATGACTGTCACTTTTTGCTTCATCATGTGTTTCTTCTTCCTCAATGTCCTTTGTTTCTTCCTCATCATCACCACTTTCTTCATTTCCATTTCCCTCTTCCTCATTATTTGTTTCCTCCTCTTGACTGACATTTTCTCCTTTGTCACAATTTTCTTCTTGTTTGTAATATTCCCAATTAGCCCAAGATAATGGGAATATACAATTTTGTTTCAATTTCCTGTTTTATGAATAAAATTGTGAAGGAGGCTCAATAAAAATCCTAATCCGCAAAATAAATCAATGCCCCATGTAAACATGGATAAATCTGGGATATTTACATAAGCACACTTAGGTGTGTAAGAGACTGGAGCACTTGACCAAGTCAACCGGGACCAAATCAACAATGCTATCTAGATATAGTGAATCTCCTAGAGGCACAGCGCAATTTTAGTGGGAGGCTTCTCATGTGAATGTAGCTAAATAATTAAGATGGTTTAGGGTTGGACAAGACTTTCATCCTATAAAAGGAGGAGGAGGACACCAGAAGAAGGTTGTTGATTGTGTATATTTCTGAATATATTGTCTATTTAGACATATATCATTCTCTGCTATTTAGATGAGGATTGTGCTGTTTAGCACTAGGGTCTTTTTGTTCAGGAATCCCACCTCTTCCTTGAGAGGCCTCTTGGAAGAGTATTGCTGATCTCATCCACTATCAGGCATTTGGCCAGCTCATCTTCCAACTACAACGCAGATCTTGTTGAGGGTTTGGTTTTCCTTGTAAGCTGCAGCAAGTGGAGGCTAGATTTGCTCAGATCTAGGCCATTCTAGGGCCTCTTTTCACTGGGAAAGTCTTCTATCCCATTGGAAAGAGAGTTATGAACCTTTGGAATTGCATTTTTAAGATCTTGGCATCAGGCCAGTCCAGTGCTTCAACCTATAGCACAGTTTTCCTTCCAGGACTGCGTTATTTGCAAGAAGGAAGTTGCAGGGTATTTTGACACACTTTTTGAGGAGAGATCTCTGGTGTTGGGGTTATACCCTTCACTATGGTGATCCATGGATTATATTTTTGATCCATGTTCTGTACAGATCTGATCTTCTTCTATTGTATTCATCTTCAGAAATTTCTGAAGACTACTACAGATCTGCTACTTTAGATCTCATATCTACTCTCTGTGTTGCATGTTTTGAACAAAACCCCAAGGGGAACTTGTAAAGGAGCTTTTATAGGGTATATATCTGAAATAGATCTGATATTTTGTAGACAGATCTGCTCTAGATTTGGAGTGTAATATACAGCTGCTGTAGCTAATAAAAATAACGCTGTCAAGCTATTTTTCCATTAATACATGTGTTGCAGCCCTCTTTCTTGAGGAATTTCTTCTATTCTTCTCTTCTACATTCTATTATACAATGTATGGGCCTCAATATGGATCTTATCTATTTCTCTATAAGTGAATATTGAATTTTCTTATTGGTCTCCTGCTGTTTCTCTCTAAAACTGCGTTATTTTCCTGCAGTATTGTTGCATATTGTTGCAGCCCCATTCTTGGGTGTTTTTCAACCATGCTAGGTGTGGGAGGTCTGTTTACCTCACCTAGTTTTATTTGTTTTTTCTCCCTTTTTGGATTTAGATGATAGATCTCCAGATCTAAGGGATCCAAGGGCTGCAAACTCATTTCAGTGCACATAATTCTAAAAAGTGTGTTATTCCAGCAGGTATTGCTGAGTGTTCCCATTTGGGAATATTACATTGTTCTTCATCATCCTCTTCTTGATCTGATGCTTTAGGAGAATATGGTGGTGAGAATTTTTCTTTAGGAGAGGATTCATGTGGAGAGGATGATTCATGGTTAGTGAGGGGTGATGGAGGAATGGAGGAAGGTGGATGAGATGATGAGGGTAAACTTTGCAGAGGAAGAGGCTGTGGATTTGTGAAAACATCATGGGCGATGAATACTTCCCATGGGATACCCTGTTGCTCTAATTGATGCAAAAAAATCATCTTGATAAGAGAATGGTGGGAAATAATTTGCATTTTTTGTGAAGTAGGTCTCTTTTGCACAATGTATGACATCTTATCAATACTTCTATAAAGGTAATAGGGAAAATGTAGTAACTTGGTCCTAGTGAAGTGCATAAGCAGTCTTATATCGTAGGAATAAAGTATATAAAACATACCTTCACATGTAAAATACTTCATGATGACTTTCATTAATGGGGTATATCTTTCAAACAAATGGGAAAAGGGAAAAATAGCTTTGCAATCAGCATGGTATCTTGGTTTCAAGAAAGGCTGATAATGGCTCAAGTCCAAAATCACCTGCTTGAACCATTTTTCTCCCATAAAAGGTATCCCAGTGGCCATAGCAATTGTATTGGTGGATAGCTCAAAATTCACTCCAGCTAGATGCAGTTCATGGTCATGGAGGTTGAGGATAAAAAGTCTGGTCAACTTAGGGTGACTTTGGACTCTTTGTACCCTTTCATAGAAATCAAAACAACCCGCCTCTTGGAAATATTCAACTGTGGTAGGGGAGGATGTCAACTCCTTGGTGTTCAAAGGTTCAAACCTGATTAATTTTCCACCATTTCTCTATTGTCCCCTAGGCCTTTAGCCTCCCTTGCCACTGTCACTACTACCTTCTCTAGACATTTTATATTTTAATTTTTCTTTGAAATCAAAACCCTAAACTATTTTTGAAATGATATGGAGAGGGAAAGTGAGACGATAATGAGAAAATCAACGATTTACAAGTGAAGGGGTATGATGAGTGAAGAAAGGCAATTTGGGCCTCAGTGTGCCTTCAGTTTGCAGATGGATGGGTGTCCTTCAATCATCAATGTTTTTAGCATGGGGACCAAGCTTTTCTCTTCCTCTAGGTTTTCTACCTTTCTCTCTAATTTTATCTTTTAAAACAATATGAAAGAGTGGCAAGCATCTAAATACCTATTATGAAAACCCTCAAGAAGTGCCAGGCAGAGAATTGAAGGAGTTTTGAGCAAATTTGAGGGCTTATTCTGGCTTGAAAGGCTTCCTGGCTAAACGCGTAGCACAGGAGCGCATCATTCGGGCCAGTTAGGTTGGCCCTGCATGGGTTGTTGGGTAGGCCCTAAACGTAGCACAAGAACACAACACCGATGGAGGGTCTTCGTGTAGTGTCTGAACGGGTAGGCGCGGAGCACCGACAGACCTGCACGGTGTCGGGTCCTTCTTGGCAGAGTCTGAATGGGCAAGAGTGCAGCAAAGGAAAGCTGCACAGTGTCGGGTTTCTCCTGAACGCACCGTTTGGTTGGCTATTGAACGAGTGAAGGCTCGGGCCTGTCGGGCCTTTGTTCAGTGTGAGAGGTTAGCGCGCAACGCCCAGGCTGAGGACAGGACTCTGCACGCTGTCGGGTGCTGCTGAACGTGCAAGCGTGTAGTGACCATGTCTGCTCTGAACGTGTCTCTATGCACGGGTCCTTTGCCGGGTCTGCACGTTGTTAAACGCGTAGCGCCCATTCACAGGCACATAACACAACGTTATATCTTTTGAAGAATGTACACACAGGTGCGTAGCACAACTTTTCAGGAGCGTAGCGCAGGGCTTCTCTTGCCCAACGTTTTCTAGAATGCAGGAATTTTCCATTGAAGGCTTTCTCTCCTTGCTAAGTGATAAGTGAGTTGGAAAAGGGAAACCTAGGTGCTTTTATACCTTTTGAAAATAAATTATATTTGTAAAAATCCACTTTTCTATGTTTGCCTTTGGTCACTTTATAATTTTCATGGATATTTCTTTGAATCTTTTTTCAGGTGACTTACAACTTTCCCAAGTGATTTTCTTTGGTGATGGTGTACTGAAAGGATGAAGAGGTCCCCTTTTTATTCTTGGAAATTTGGGCACCGTTCAAACTGTCTCTTTTGATAAATAAAAACCATTGTTCTTACTCTTTTTGGCATTCTTGAGTGTAATTGACCTAAAACATGTGTTTTCACCTTCTTACTAAATGTGACAGTAACATGTTCACTTTGAAAAGGTTTAGAAAATTATACCATGTTATGTCATCCCCTTGGCCACTTATGATTTCTGCAGGTGCCTATAACACATTTGCCTTTGATCCTTTTGTCATTTGTTTGGATTTTTACAACCTTTAGTCACCCAACAGGGATTTCATGGTTAGCATGATTTTCCATTTTGACACTTTACCTCATGCTTTCCTTATCTTGACCATTTTGAAGACCTCTGACTACACTTGAAAGCCTACACTCCCTCATACTGATATTTTTTACAATTTCTCCCTTTGGTGCAGTGAAACAGTGTTGCCTTGACAAACCATGCAAGCCACCTTCTGA
Source organism: Pinus albicaulis (assembly GCA_034641835.2). NCBI lineage: Eukaryota > Viridiplantae > Streptophyta > Pinopsida > Pinales > Pinaceae > Pinus > Pinus albicaulis. The sequence continues at coordinate 1,706,257,219 of CM076584.1, read as the reverse complement.
TATCATTTTTCAACTTCTACCTGCTGTCATCATGGAGATTTATGGTCTTCATTTCACTTCTTTGCTTACCTTCTCAAACTTTAGGCTTTATGGTTTTTTCCCTTATTCATTTAAAATCTCTATAAGTCTTCAATTCTTGCTCAGTGGCACTGATGTACCTCTGTCCTTGTGATCCTTTGCAATGGCTCCTTGTTGGGGAACACTTTTTAGCCAATCAATCATAAAAACCCTAGTTTTCTTTATTCATATACCTACTCTCTCTCCTTTTCTGTGAATGTCCTTTGTGATTATTTTATCCTCTTTACTTACCTCTTTTTCTATGGATGGCCATCTCATTCATTCCTACAGAAATGTCTAAGATGGGTAGCTGTCTTTTGCAGAAGTTTTTCTTTGACCAAGGAGGCCTTTCTTGAAGGATTTTTGATACCTTTTGGATAATCAAATGCTAACCTTCTTCCTCTTTGATTACAACCTCTTGGCATAGGAAAAATAAATATTTAGAGCACCAAAAAAATCCTAGGACTTGTGAAACCATAGGTGACCTAGTGGGAAGCCTTTTGGACTTGGCATTTGGTAGAAAAATTGACTTAGGGTTTTTGGGTGTAAAATAGAGTTTTTGACAAAAATTATGCATTGCAGACCTAAAAATTGATGACTTTGATTTATCTAAAGAGCCTAGAAAGGTAGCATGAAACCACCAATGCTTGAGGCACTTGGTGAATAGGGGAAAATGTTAGGCTACTTGGCAATCCAAGGTGAAAGGAAAAGGTTAGGCAATTCAAAATAGAGTGGTAAGGTTAGAGGTGGAGAAATATAGTGAAAATGAGTGGCATGAGGCCATTATGGATCTTCTGGGAGTGATAGGCTGGCCATGACTTCATAGAGTAGTAAAATAGTGAAACATTTATCCTGAGGATAATGAAGGCAGTGAGATTTCTAGAACTCACAATATTGATGAATTTTGTTTCTAGAAATCTGGGATAAACATTTAGTCATCTATAGAAAGAAAAAAATTACTGATGAATAACAATTTGTATTCCTTTCATCATGATTAATGTTGCACACATTATCTAGAATATTTCTGTGTTGAATAAGAAGTTCTTAATGATTAGGGTAAGCTTGGAAGAAATAGATGGATTTAAAATATTTCAATTACACTTTTTGTGTCGTTCCTAAGAGAAGAAGTGTGTATATATATAAGTTAGAAGCATTCAATCATTTCCATAGATTGATTAGAATGGAGTTGCCTTAAGAGTTCATGTCATGCTTTCCATCCTTGCAGCATAGTAGTAATTCTTTAAGAGGTTTTTCATTTCTAAATTGCATTCTTTTGAATGGGACCTACATTCCCTTGTTCCCTAGACCATTGAAGAAGACTTTTTACACGAGTCAACTCAACCCAGAAGAGGAGCCAGAAGTAGATTTCCGTAGTATGTTTACTTTGGTGTGAAGATTCTTGTTCCCTTTTCCTGAATGATGCCATTTGAATTTATTGCAAAAGCTTGATTTTTATTTGACAGATCCCTGAGGTCATATTCTAGCATTTATTGTGCTACGCCTCTAAGTATACCAAGCCAGATTGATAATTTAAATGTTGGTATAAATATTTCCTTTATATCGCCCAACATTTTGGCGCCCTTTCCGGGGAGGCATTGTAGGGTAAGGCTTCAATATTTTTCATGTTTTTCCCCTTTCCTTTTCATTTGAATTTTTAGATTAATGAAATTCCCCTTGCTTGTTGAAGCATACTAGATGGTATTTCCAGAGAGCTCACAAGACAAGTTTTCTTTACTGCAAATGAGTGATTTATTTTACTACAAATTGCGATGCTTGATTTGTTTCCTCTACAACAATTGAAGTTTCCTTTACTGCAAATTGTGATTCTTGATTTGTTGCTTTACTGCAATTGAGATTATTTAATTCATTTTCGCAAGAGTGATTTTATTAGTTTACAATATTGGTTTGTTCCTTTAAGTGAAATTGATATTTTGAGTTAGTATGTTTATATTTTTCATGTACTAAAAGAACCCCCTGCTCTCAATCCAGGTGCTAAAAGAACTTTCCAGCTAGCTGAAAAAAGCTAGGTAGTTTGATGCTACTTCAAGATCTATCTCAAATCTTAGCAAAAGTTGGGGTCTCTGCTTCACAGAAAGAACACATTTTGGCATAAATCATAGATAGGTCTACTCTTTTGGAAGAAAATATTCATGAAGAACCAAAAGATCTTCCTAGGGAAACTGAGAAGCTATGAATCATGCTTGATGAGGAGAATCCATCAGAAGCACATATTAAGTAACATCCATCTAATCCGGCCTACACTCTAAAGGATAAATAAATAAATATGGAGGATTTGCATGAAGCACGAGATGTTAACCATGAATCAAATGACCAAGAGTATATGGATCCCATAAAATCTTGGTTTCATATGACTGTGAGTATCCACTCCTCCTTTATCATTCGGCTGATTGTAGCGTCACATCAATTAATGCAGTTGGTTCCTCATGTTCATGTATTTCCTCGAATATGATTTTCAAATTTGAAAATGAGTAAGATTATCCTCTTATTGCACACATGGATGCATTGGAAGTACTCCTACACTTAAAAGGGAGTCTTCCACTTCTTATGGTAGATTAGAGTAGAAGAATAAATCAACGCCATCAATAAAGATGCTACAACAATGCTATTAGGGTTTTGACTTTCAAAACATAGCCACTGAAACTGCTTTTGATCCACATTGGTTGTTAATACACACATATGTGACAAATATTGTGTATTATGTTTCACTCTAACATCTTATTATTTTACATTATTAACCACTATAATGAGTTTTCATCTAAGATAAATATTTTCCGTTTCCCTTAGAGGCACCATTGGAAAGCCTCTATGGTGGACCACTCTTGCAAAGATCATAATGAGCTATTCATGAGAACGCTAGAATTATTCACTCAAAATAATCTTCCAAGTCATTATCTGAGATATCTTATATAAAATAAGTCCTTAGGGTAGAGGAACTAGCGAGTAATGATTAGTCATTTAAATCTTTTCATGACATCCCATAGTTTGAAGGAGTATATCTTCCTCCCCACTTATTAAGTAACCCTTGAAGTTAATTATAGTCAAAGTTTATAAACGACTTAGGGGAGGATAAGAGGTCTCATGATGAGCCAACCTACCACAATCATGACACCTAACATTCATGACATTACTATTGCTGGTCACCATGCCAGATTAATGGCTTTTGGCTGAAAACCTGGAAGACGAGAGGTCTCATCATGAGCCGTCCTGTCCATTCATGTTACTTATTATGAGTGGCACTACCATCAGCTAGTTACCAAGCCACAACAATGACCTTCATCTAATTTTTAAATTAAATAAGATAACTCTGAATCTATATCTAGTGAGTGGGACACACGCATTTCACTGGGTCAAAAGACATCCCTGCCGAGGCTATACACGCCTGCAAGAAGCAGGGCCATGTCTGTGGTATTAAAGTTAATTTCATACTATGATCTATTCTGTTATTTTTCTTTTTCCCTAAATATCATCATTTTAATTATTGGATAATGGTTTTAATGTGATTTGAGTATGATGTTTTGAACTCTATTCTTTTCGAAAATTGGGAGTCTTTAATAAAGTGGCACCCTTAGTGAAGATAATATTGTGTACTAGATTAAGAGGATACCTAATCTTGCATCTAGATGATAGAAAATTTTAGAGCATTCAATAAAGAAGTTGTTGATTGGTCCAGGGAGGTGTTATCTTGTTATATTTTTATTTCCCTTCTTAGGTATCATAAATCACTTAAATTTTTCCATGGTATTTAGAGTGGTGAAATACTGAGTAATGCCTACTCACAAGGTGTTGATGGAAAATAATGTGTATTTATTGTGGTTGCCTCTGAATAAGCACAATAGGTCTAGGTGCAAGATTGCTATAGTAGGTGCAATATTGCCATTGTAGGTGCAAGATTGTTATAGCGCTATAGGAACCTTGTGGCAGTTGCACCTCTTCCAACAAAGTTTTGGTGTTAATAAGACTTTGAAGCCAACAATTAAATTCTGAAAAGAAACCTATGAAAAATAGGGAGTTAATTTGAGACAAGACAATAGGTATGTAGTATCCATCATAATGATGCAATATTTCTTCCATAATATTTGTATAAATACTTTTTCTTGTACCTGGTCTTATTACATAATGACCCTCTTTTCACATCAAAAATATCTTCCCCTTTGATAAATCATTCTTGTACTCGAATGCTTCCATAATGGTTGTAACATGTTTTAATAGACACTATAATTATGATGTTGCAGACTTGATGGAAATTTTATACCGGTGTCTTCATACTCCCTTGCTGATCATTAATCTCTACCTCTGCATTCAATACTCCATGTCCTATATTTTCAATTAATATAATGGTATATGCGCAAATATTTGTCTGTGTCTGATATTTTAATTCCAAATTTCCGTGCTAAGGATACCTTGATCTTGCTATTATGTTTTTTTTCCATATATATGTCGAATTCTCATGCAACATGGATTAAGGTAACTATGCTATAAAGACAAGGAGGTTGTATGAAATCGTTTCTATAATAGAACTTGTTCTTGACCGTATCATTGTAATTATCTGCAATCATCACATTTCCCCTTAGGTACTAACTGAATTACACCAACTTCACAACCTTACCTAATGCTCATCATAAGTAGTCATGTTTCTTAGAAAAAAATCAAAATGTCTAGTTTATTTGATCGATTGATCTTATATGATACTTAAAACATGTCACTAGGGCATGTTGGTATTGTTTTTTCTCTATTTACTCTTGAGTGAATATTGTGTTTTAATTGTCCAAGCCATGACAAATAAATATGACCACCATGAGCCTACATCCATAGAGGAGCTAGAGAAGACTCCTGAGTACAATTCCTATAAACAGAAGTTGATAATGGATGGATGGCTTGAATTTACAACCAAATTAGAGGGGTATGAAGATGAGTTTGCATTTAAATTTTCACAGGGATTCGATGGAAAGATAACTCAAATTGGGGATTTAACTATGAATGTGAATGAGAAAACCATTTCTTGAGAAACTGGATTACCAGTGGAGGGAGTTAAGTGGTTCAAGAATAACAACATATATAAACAACAGAGTTTGAAATTTCTCAAAGTAGGGCACCAAGGCATCAACTGGGCAAAGGGGATACTGCGTTCTCAGCTCCAAGAGGAATGGTGTGCTCCTCTGTTCATTCTTCAAAAATATTTGACCTACAAAGGTAGGTATGCAACAAATTTTTTATATCACATTAGTTTGTTGTTCCATTACATTGGTGAATAAAGAATAAACGTCCCCTATTTCATATTAAAAATCTTACAGAAGATGTCACAGGGAGTTCGTAGGTCTGTTAAAAACCATAGGGCAAGTATTTATCATTATAGGCTTATCAAGATATTAATTTTAGATGAGCTAGACATAAGAAATTATAGCTAGGATGATTTTCTTCGGAGAAACAAGTTTATAATAGTCATTAAAGAACCCAAAACTCAACCCCCTGATGAATTGTGGGAGGCAGATAAAACCCTAGAAGAAAATCAAATGGATATAATTCTCCCCTCGCATCCTAAGAAATCGAAGCGGAAAAATGGTGGATACCCCTCCAATCCCTGCAAACCCTTCCATGCCTACAACATTACCATCTGAACCTCAAACTCCAGCTGTTGGACGAAGGATTACACACATTGATGTCAAACTTGAGGAAGAAGAAATAAGCACCAATGATAGAGATAGACTTTGACAGTTTGCAGAATTTACTGATAAATTTATGTCTTAGATTAAGAATCTGACAACTGTGCAAACTAATGAACTAGTTATAGGGTCAAATCACATAGAAACCCCTGTAAAATAAGATGTTTGGTTCGAAAACCCGATGACAGAGAAAGGCCAAGGGTTTGAGTCCCCATTTGATCCTCCTGGAGTTGAAATGACGAACCTTCACTCCACCAATCAGCCGATATCAAAAGGGCTCGTTGATGATTACATATTGAGGAAGAAGACTAGGATGATAAAGAGATTGAAAATAGGATATAGGAGTTTATTGTTAATGAATAAAATGTGAAAGGGCAGAACAATGATTGGGAGAAGCTCTGTACTAAAATGCACAATAAAAACAACAAAATAAGTGCTAAGAAGGATAAATTGCAGAAGCTGGTCAAGGATTGGATGAAGTGAGCTAAGAATTATGCTGCCCATAACAAGATCTTAAAAGAGAAATCAAAGTGATCAAGGACACAGAGGGAAAGAAACTAAACATTTCAATTAATACAATGGGGCTGTAGGCCACAACCTTGCATTCTTGAAATTTTTAATCTATATTTTTGTTTTTCTTGCATGAGGAAGTGCAAGAAGATCAGTGTGGGAGAGTGTTGAGCCTCCATTTTGTCTATATTTCCATACTTTTGTTGAATAACTCTTGTTCCTGCACCAGGTGTTTATAGCCAATATTATCCCTTTTTATGCATTTTCAGGCTAATATATATATAGTCAATCAAAGGTAAAAAGCCATGGATCTATGAATTCTTATTTATTTAATTATTTTAAGATATTTAGTGTCAAAAATTTACTAATATCAGGCTCTCCTTGTGGCAGGTATATAGTTCCTATTCCATTAGTCCAATTCTTGTTCCATCAACTCAGTTCCTTCAGTAGCATTAGAAATCTTGTTCTCTCTTCCACGATTTAATACTTCGGGTTGTCATGATGGAAAATGGTCATATGGGTTTTGAAGAGTAGGGGTTCAATATGTTCATGTGTCCCCTTGATTGCACACAGGTCTTCAAAACAACTGGCAGAAGAAATGGTCAAAGTATGCAGTCAAACTGTCTTTTGTAAATTATAGAGTCTATTGGCAACGTGTTATTCTAGTCAGGATTTCATGATTTAGTATCAACCACAATGTTTATATGGAGCGTGAATATTGATGGAAGTCGATTTTAATGAAAAAAATCCATATTTTTGTTTGAAAAAAGTTTGAAACAATAAAAATTGAAGATGTTGTTTGAACTTCCAATGAGTGGACATAGTTGTTAAATAGGGAGACTGTGCACTGTATGGGGGATCAGATTTATTTTTTGTAATTGTGTTCTGATAGAGGAAGGATGATTTCATTGTGCAGGAGGGGAAGAGCTTGCATGCCCAGTGGGATGATCCCTTGAGGGGAACACTAGAGCTCAACTCTGCATTGTTTAAAACTTATGTAACAAGACTTCAAAGTTAATATGATCTCACACTTTTTTTTTAATGTTTATAATTACTTTTAAATATCCTGGTGCTGTGATCTAGTTGTTGCAAGGGCAACGAGTTGGGTGGTTTGGGCCCACTAGCCAGTTTGTTTCCCCATTCCTCTTATATTTCTTTGCATTTCACTTTCAGCTGCATAGTGTGACAGTGTGGTTTAAAATAGCATGCAACTTCATTTTGTAACTCTTTCAGATGTTTTGATCATGTGAGATGTGCAGTTTCATTTAACAACCATTTTCATGACTTTGATCACTGGGGTTTGATTAATGATATTTTTGTTATGAAGAATGCATTTTCTATAAGGATTAAGATAGGACTTATGCTTTCTTACTACATCTCATTTATTTCATAAGCGTAATACTTGCCTTGATCTTGTATTCTGCATAATAAGGTGATGAAGGGAACAATTTCTCATTAAGAATTTCTGGTTGATTTTAGCTCATCATGCATTCTTTGAAGTGTTCATGATTGCCTTATTCAAGATATGAGACTGATTCCCGCACTAGGAAGTAAAACATTCAATCTTGGAATCTTGATAATCAAATGAGTACAACATGAGGAAAGAATATGATATTTTTTTATTTGCAAAAGTGAAGTACCCATAGAACTCTTAAGATGTCTTGAAGATTAATAGTTATGACTTGTATTCATTTCATCATGATTAATGTTGCACGCATTATCCAGAATATTTATGTGTTGAAGAATAAATGCTTAATGATTAGGGTAAGCTTGGAAGCAACAGATGGATTTAACTTATTTCAATTACACTTTTTTGTGTCATTTCCAAGAGAAGCAGTATATATATAGATAGAATCATTCAATAATTTCCTTATATTGATTAGAATGGAGTTTCCTTAAGAGTTCATTTCATGCTTTCCATCCTTGTAGTATAGTAATAATTATTTAGGAGGTTTTTTATTTCTAGATTTCATTCTTTTGAATGGGACCTACATTCCCTTGTCCCCTAGACCATTGAGGAAGACTTTTTGCAGGAGTCAATTCAAACCAGAAGAGGATCCAAAAGTAGATTCCTAGAGTATGTTTACTTTTTTGTGAACATTTTTGTTCCTTTTTCCTGAATGATTCCATTTGAATTTCTTGCAAAATCTTGATTTTTATTTGAAAAATCCCTGAGGTCGTATTCTGATATTTATTGTGCTACGCCTCTCTAAGTCTACTAAGCTGGATTGAAAATTTAAATGTTTGTATAAATATTTCATTTATACCACCCAACAGGGACTAAGGTTGTAGTTCATACTCTTCTTAAGTACGTCGTCTACAGGACGTGGAGTGATAGGAACATCTCGGTTTCTCAATGTGTATTGTCTCTAACATGCCCAAGAAGGGTCCTTCATACATTTATTTGTAAAAAGATAACTATTTAAGACCATTTTGGTGTAGTAGTTTTTCATTATGTGCCCAAGGCCATAGTCGTTAGAGTCAGTCAATTTGTTAATAAGTAATTAGTGTGTATCATTTCCCTCAAGTAATGAGAATATAATTTTCCTATGATTCAACACATGATTCATATCTATTAGGTTTATTATTTAAAAAATTCCCTTTATATAAAGTTCCACTAGTGTGTGTAGGAACTATATTATTTAATACATAATAAAGCTTTATCAATTCTATTAGTGAGAGATAATTAGAACTCCTTGACACTCTTGGAACACCTTAACATGTGTTGGAATACACTAACAGTCCTTAGCACTTCACATGTCTTGGGACATATTTATACCTAGAAAATCTTTTCATGACAAGGAAAATCAAGCACATGATGGCATGTCTTAACATATCATAATACTCTACTAGCATGTTTTTGCATGCCTTGTAGTCCCTAGCATTCCTTGGAACACTTTCATGCATTAACATACATTAGCACTTGGCACACATTGGCATTTGGCATGTATTGGAACCTTATTTTAGTGTTCTTAACATGAGCCCTTTGAAAAAGATAAAGTCCTGACTTATTAACCTATTATGTGTTTATTTCCTTTAAATTTAGCTTGGTTCTTCCTTTTGTTGACTTGACACTCCTCGACACATATTGGTATACCCTGGCAGCTTGCACATTCTGGAATGTCTTAGCATCTGGCATGTCTTAGCATGCATTGGAACTATTTGGCACATATCAAGACACAATGGAACTCCCTAGCACACTCTGGCACTTCTTGACATGCCCTGATATTCCCTAGCATGCCTTACTAGTGCTTATGATACATTTTCACTCCCTCCATGTCATTTTAGCTAGCCCTCGTTAATACTGTTAGTCATCAGTAATTTTGCTATCTTGTAGATGACTAAAATTCTTATCCTATATTTCTAGAAACAAAATTCATGAATATTGTAAGTTCTAGAAATCTCACTGCCTTCATTATCCTTAGGATAAGTTTTTCACTATTTTAATATCCTATCATGTCATGTTCAACCTATCACTCCAAGAAGACCCATCATGGGCTCATGCCACTCATTTTCACTATGTTTTTTTACCTTTGACCTTAGCACTCTGTTTTGACTTACCTAACCCCTCCAATTGCCACCTAGGATCACCAACAAACCTACTAATTGTTGTGTTTCCCGAATGCCTCAAGCATTGATGGTCTCACAATTATCTCTGTAGGCTCTTTAGATAAATCAAGTACATTGGATTTTGGATCTTCAACACATTAAATTTTCAAAAAATATGTTTTTTATACTTGAAAACATCAAAGCCAAGCTTTCAGTCAAAGACCAGCCCAAAGAGCCTCCCACTAGGTCATTTAGGGTTTCATAGGTTATAGGATTGTTTTGGTGCTCTGAATCACTACTTTACATGTGCCAAGAAGATGAAATCAAATAGAAAGGAAGGTCAGTACTTGATTGTCAAAAATAAATCAAAATCCCTCAAGGAAGGCCTCCTTGGTCAAGACATCATTCTACAAAGGTATAACTGTGCATCTTAAACATTTCTGCAGGAATTATTGAGATAGCTATCAACCGAAAAATAGGTAAGGTAAGAGGCTAGCTCCTCACTAAAGAACATCCACATCAAAGAAAAGGAAGTAGGCCTATGTTTAAAGAGAATTAGGGCTTTTAGGAATGATTGGCTAAATAGTGTTGCCAAGCAAGAAGCCAATGAAAAAGACCACAAGGAAAGAAGCACATCAACACAACCAAGCACACATTGAAGATTTTTAGAAATTATAAATAAAGAAGGGAAAAATTTGAGGTGAAATGAACATAAATGAATGAACTTGAAAGGGCTATAGAGAAAGTAGAAGAAAACACTAATTATTCTTCTCTAACATCCCTAAAACCTAACATTTTGGAAATATAGGCAAAGTAGGAAAAATGAAGATGATGGGCCTCCATCATGACAACAGAAAGTTGAAAAGGATATCAGGAGATGATCTCCATGGTTGGCCAAGGCAATGGTGCTTCACTACATCAAAGAAAGAAGAATGCAAGGAGTATCAGTGTGACGGAGGTCAAGCCTCCATTTTCAGTCATAGCCTTCAAAGGGTCAAAGGAATAAAAGTATGGTTTTGGGTTATAAGGTAAAATAAGGACATACGCATGAGTTTACTGTTGATTAACTGAGGTGTCAAAATCCAAAGAATGACTAAGGAGACCAAAAAAATTGTGTCATGGCACCTGCAACAATCAGAAGTGGCCAAGAGGAGACATCGCAGGTATAATTTATAGCCTTTGTCAAATTGGATATATCACTGTTGAAAATCAGTAAGAAGGTAAAGTAACATGTTTTCAGTTCACTAACACTCAGAGGTGCCAAAAGAAATAAAAACTGTTTTTCAGTGTCTCATATGTAAACAAAGGAAGTTTGGCAGTGCTCAGGCCCTCAAGGTTAAAAAGAGACCTTTTTATTTCTTCAGAAGGCTACCATCAAAGGAAGAAAAGCTACCTAGAAAATTTTTCAAACCCCCTGCAAAAGATTAAAAGGTTATCAGTCAAAATGATAAAGTGACAAAAAACTTAGCAAAAGTGGGTTTTTTTGACTTTAGTTTATTTTTCAAAAGGGTATAAAAGCATCTTAGTTATCATTGTTCAGCTCACTTGTCATTTGCAACGAGAAAGAAGAGCAAGAAAACTCTGCTGCAGAAATTTCTGAGTTTTTGGACAAATTCTAGGCCAAGTCACTAGCGATATGCATAGGCAGTGGCACTGCGCTACAGACCCTGGTGCTGCGCTAATACGGGTCTCCGCAGCGTAAAATTTACTCTGCGCTGCACATACACCGGGTGGTGCTGTGTGAATAAGCCGACCTTACGCTCAGGTAGACCGACACGCACATGAGGAGGGAGTTGCATGCACAGGCCGACCCAAAACCCATTTTTTGTGCCCGGCGCTGCGCCTAGAGGGCGGCCGGCCTGCACGTGGGTGGTGCTGCACACAACAAGCTCTGATTCGCCCAAAGCTATGCATAGAGGGCGACCCGAAAATGCGGGCAGGGCGCTGCGCTAATGCGGAAGCTCTCCCAAGCTGCAAAAAATGTGCCAAGGGTTATAAGGAGGTCCTCCAAATTGGTTTCGAAACCTTGCAAGCAAGCTAAAGCGGTAGGTGGCCTTTTCCACATCATCCTCCAAGTGTTTTTGTGTTTTGATAATTAAGGGGAAGCTATCAAACCCTAGTGCCAAAACAAACCCTAAGTCTTCATATTTGCCACTCTCCTCTGACCTCCAAGCTAAGATCATCAGTTAAGGGGAGTGAATTAGGGTAGTTACACTTCATGTTCATGTAAAAGCCCTCATCTAGCTCATGGAAACTCAATCATAGACCTAACCTCCATAACCCTCATTTGCAAGAGCTTCCCACCATCATTTTCATTTTACTCCTCTTGCCCAAGTTTGCCCACCATCAGCCCTAAACACAATGTCAGGAGTAGAAGATAGTGGCAACAGTGAAAGAGGCCAAGGGCCTATGAGGCCAAACCACAAAGGAGGGAAAGTGAACAGATTTGAACTGCATAGCACAATTCGTATCACCTCATCTCCCATGATCCTCTCATGTTTCCAGAATGTAGGGTGTTTTCAATTTTGTGAGAGAGTCAGACAAGTGCAAAGCCACCCAGAGCTTACAAGGCTTTTCATCCTTAACCTACACAACAAACAATCAAGCCTTGCAAGAGTGGACTTTGAAATATCAGCAGATGCCATCTCTAGTGCTACATGTATCCTTGCTATTGGTGAAAAGTGGTTTAAGAAATCCAAATTGGACAAGAACTATTATGAGCCATTTGTCAAAACTAGGTATATATAAGGCTGCAAGGAAAATTTCTCTTTCTCACACCTCAAAGAGAGATTTTCACCCTTGATGAAAGTCATTATGAAGTACTTTACCTGTGAGGGTAGATACTCTAGGATTTACTCCTACCATGTCAGAATCCTCATGCATTTCATAAGGGTAAAGATGCTCAACTTTCCCTACTACCTCTATAGGAGTATGGACAAAATTTCTTTTGTTGTCCGAAGAAGGAGTCATGCCCAACAAATTCAAAGTTTATTTCACCATTCCTTGATCAAGATGATGGTATTACATCAGCTAGAATAGAAGGGCATACCTTGGGATGTGTTCATTGCCCATGAAGTATTCACAAGCCCACAACCTCCTCATCAACCAAACTTGCCTTCATCATCTACACAAGTCCCCTCACCTCTAGAAAAACTCCCTTTCCCCCCTTCTATTGATGCATCAAATGAAGAGGATGAGAGTGGAAATAATGAACAAAGTGATGATAGTGAGGGTAATGGTTCAAATGAGTCAGCCCAAAGTGAGGAAAAGAGTGATGCTGATGAATGAATTGCTGACAATGAAAGTGATGAAATCAGTGAAGAAGAGGAAAATGATGAGGAAGAAGAGGAAAATGATGAGGCAAAGACATAAATTCATGAAGAGGAAGAAAAAGGAAATGATGATGAAGATGAAAATAGTGAGCATGATAGTGAGAAAAACAGTGACAATATGGAAGAGGATGATAAAGAAGATGAGGAGGTTGACAGTCAAAATGAGTTGAACATTGATGAAGAGGAGGTCAACAATAAAACGAAGAACACAGATGTAGAGAATGAAGAAGATGAAAATGAAAAAGATGATGACAGTAAGGATAGTGGAGAAACTAAAGGCAGTAGTGATACCAATGAAACAAACCACAATGACAAAGAGGTAAACAGTGACAAAGAGGCAGATGATAAAGAAGACAGTGAGGGACAAAACATCAAAGAAGAAAATAGTCATGACAGTCATGAAAACAATCAACCCCTCAGTGATAATGAAAATGATGACAACACAGAAGATAAGGAGGAAAGCAGTCCTGGTGATGAAAAAAATGAAAGTGAGGAGAGTGAAAAGGGTGATAGTCATAATGAGGATCATAGCCATGACAAAGACACCAACAAGACCATAATCACACCTCTTTCATTCACATATCAAAGAGGGCCAAGGCTAGTGTTTGTTGCCTCCAAAAGGCAAGGGACCATGCCATCCACCTCAACTCAAAATCTTGTCAAGGGAAAAAAAAGATGAAAAAAGGTGAGAAAGGTAAGAGAAGCATGCAAACTAAACAAAAGCCCCAATTCATTGAACTTGACAGTGATAATGAAGATGAGGAGATTTCCACTAGAATATTACTCCAAAGCAAAGATGCACAAATTAGGGAGCTGGAGAGAGATTTTGGCATGGAACAACATATCATTCAGTATTATAAGAATGAACACAAGTATTTTAAGAAGGTAAAAAGGGGCCTTGATCTCCAGAAGAAGATGACCAAGCACTATGCAATGAAAAACAAACTTGCTTGTGCCAAACTCAAAGAGGTCCTCAATGAAATTCAAGCACTAAAATGAGGAAAATACCAAGAAAAACTTGGAGTTTTGGCATCAGATTCTCTACAGGTCTCTCAAACCCCTTGAAGGAGACATCCACAAATTTTGAAGGAATTTGGACAATTTTTTGTATTTTGAGAATTTGAAGGCCTATAAGCATAGCGCCACTGGCGCTATGCTTTTCCCTCAGGAATCATCAGAGGGAAAACTCTACATTTTTGGATTTCTCATTTCTAGCACACTATTTTCACCAAATTTCAGAGCAATTGGAGCATTTTTGACCCCTCGAAAGGTAAAAAATCACCTCATTTTTCACCATTCTGCCTCCTTTTCAGGCTTGGCGTTGTGCTCAGATAAGTCTTGGGAATTTAAAAATTTTAATAGGTTACATGTGCTCAATCATAAAACCAAAGGTATATCTAGAAAGAGGACTTAGCAAGCTTTCTAATGGGCCATCATGGAGAAAAATCCAACATCAGGAAGGTCCCCAAAACTTGGCTGCAGCAGGACCTATTTTCTGCCTAAGGTGGCGTTGCGCTTATGGACAACACTGTGTGTTTTTGGCCAAAGGTCAAAAAAACACACTCATTTATTGAAAAATCATATTTTAATGTTTTTTGAGGCAAATCACTCCAGAATTAGGTGCTAGAAGTTATTTTGGCATTTATTTCATGGGATATTTTGTGCCTTGGGCCTTGCATGCTCTCTTGGGAATTTATGACATTTATGAGTGATTTTGACATTTTCCAACCCTATCTAACATTTTTTCCATCTATTGCTAAGATAAATATAGCATGAGGGTTTCAATGTAAATGTTGGCATTTGATGAGTTTTAAGAGAAATACATGGTTTTCTTGAGTTTGAAGAAGAAATTTGTCTTGTGGAGTTTCTGAATAGCTTGCTTGGATTGATGATGAAGGAGGATAGCTTGCAGGATGCTTGAGCTTGGTTATTGGTGAAGGGCTTCTCTTTCTTGTTATTGTTTTCTCATGTTTTAATTATGTTACCATCCTTCTATGTTGCAGTGGAACAAAAGAGTATAGGCTAAGAAATATTGTTTGAGGCACCTTAGTCCTTCTTGTTTTCTATTGCCTTTATGTTTTCCTCAGCTGGGTTTGTTTAAGAAATTCTTAGTTGCTTCTTAGACCTTCCTATGCTTGTTTATTCCATGAATGGTTCAATATAGTGGTTTTCAAATATGTTTTATGGTTAGCCCTGTCTATTTGATGCTATTTAAACTCTGTTTTGGAATCTCTCTTTGAAGTATTACTTGTTAGGTTTTAGCCAAAGAGGCCATGTTTTGATCATGCCCTTTGTCCATGCTCGAGAAGTTTCTTTAAAGTTATTTGTAGCTTGATCATTAATGTTTAGGCGTTCCCTCTTCATTGATTAAAGTTATTTGTTATCTTGAATGTTTTCTAACCTTGAAGGTGAAATCACTAGAAGTTAAATGAGTTTCTCGCCTTCTATATTTCATTGGAATTGTTCATCTTGAATACTTGTTTGCTTAAAGTGTAATCTAAGAACTATTGGTTTGACCTGTCTTAGGATTATGTCCCTATGTTAATCAGTATTTGAGACTATCTTGTTTAAAAGTATTTGTTTAAGGATTCTTTACTGCCATTACACACCTACTATGCTCACAAATGTATGGTTCATTTCACTTCACACATGCCTAAAAGATCCATTTGACCATGCTAGATTTTCCCTGTTATGCATCTTGTTTCATTGTTGAGATATCCATGAATTTCATAGACTCCATAGCCCAATGATTTGAAGACCTCTCACTCCACCTATTCTGCTTGACCATCTTACCCAACCAAAACAAATAACAAACCCTACACTTAACAACTAGCCTAAAATCAAAACCCTAGAAGCAAACAAGTACACATCCTTTGCATATAATAGAGAGAGCCCTCTCTGAGTCCAGGAAGGCTAGGTCGTAGGACTCCAAACACTGGTCTAATGTTACCCTGTGCATTTGGTCTACCAATCTTCTAAATCACAGGACACTAACATAATGGCGATCACGGTGGGACCTTTTGAGTCAGTGACAATCTAAGTACCCCTTAGGACTTTAGAAACCCTTGTTAAAGAGTATCCATTGATTTATAGCCACCTCATCACTATCACTAACATAATGGTGATCATGATGAGACCTTTGAGTCAGTGAAAATCTTAGTATCCCTAAAGGAACTCAGAAAACCCCAAAAAAATCCCTAGATTGGTTTTTGTTGGTGGTGGACCATAACATACATATCCTGAAAAGAATTAAAAACATCCACCTAGCGACTCCACTAGCTTCCAGTAGGCCTACTAACCCCACTAGTTCTCATAGAATTCCCTGGAAATGAATAAATCAATCCTCATATTATTGATGGTAGAAAGAAAAGTTGAAATCCTCCACCTGACGACTCCACAACTCTCAATAAACCTAATGAATCCACTGGTAGTAGACTCTAGACTGGTTGAAAATATGCAACAACCGTTTTTTGATTAAAAAAAGATGGATCCAAGTATAAATAGAGAGGAAAAGCTAGAGATGTTGATAGATACCATCAGCAAAATGGTGCATATACTTGGCAGGAAAGAGGAAAAGTACAAGGTTGAGGTTGGTGCTACTTATTCAAAACAACCTATACTTTTTCCTTGGAAAGAACAAACTCAGTCACTACAAGAACAAACTCAGTCACTACAAGACAAGAAAAACAAACAAAATATGCATAATGAGCAAGATTGCAAAGAAGAGAATGAAGAAGGTTGTCAAGTAGGTACTAGTTACCTTCCTACCTCTTTTGCTTCACTATTAAGAGAGCATTACAAGAAACTTGTAAATAGAAACAGAGAGGAATGATCTAAAGAATCAATCAGCCATCTTGAAATCAAGAAATCTGAAATAAAGGAGGAATCAACACATTTAGAGTCTATACCCTTATTCTTTAATTAATTTTGGATTATAAAAATAAATTGGCACCCTGAGAATATATTAGAGGCAACTCATGAATCTCATGCTCAAAGTAACTGTCATGAAAATTAAGAAGATTTGGTTGAGGATAAAATCAATCAGGGAATTAAAGAAAACCCACAGGATCTCTCTAAAGGCACAAGTGACGATTCATCATCTCTTCTAGGTGAGGCTCAAGAAGACATTCAGCCCCTCAATCAACTTTCACAAGAGAAAGAGAACTGTTGTAGTTATTTCCAAATAAAGAGAGAAATACCTCCTTTTTTAACTGAAGAAGAAATAAATCAGCTTCTAAACATGTAGACAACCTCTAAGCCTTCATGTGAAAAAAAAAATTCTTTTTATTCTCCTGCTAATCATGTCTATCATAAGTCAGAAAGTGAACTTGTAGATCAATTCAAAGAAGAATAAATTGGTAATCCAATATGTTTAATTGGTGAAATTATTCATGTTGAATATTTTCCAAAGTTTGATCAGTATGATGACAATCATGTGCTCCAAACAAAAGCTAACCTTGCAGAGCCATCAACAATTGATTTGTGGGATGAAATTCACTATCATCATCTTGAAAAAAATGATCAGCCAATACATGTCACCTATGACACTGATGAGGAAAGCCTTGAAAGTTTAGAAGTAAGTGAGGAGTCTCTGCCTCTTTGTTCTACTCCACTTCAGTCCATGATAATAACTTTCATGTAATTGGAAATCAACGGTCTTTCAGTTTTGATGTTGAGGTTGAGGAGGATGATGAACTTCTTGAGCAAGTTGTAAATGAGAAGCCTTTTCCTGAAATGGTTGAGGAAATCATTTGGGACATGGAATCCTCCTTAACTCTATATTTGCAGCCACCAAGTTCCATTGAATTACAAATTGCAAATGAAGGCATAGAAGTTGATAATCACATGAGAGTTGTTGCACTTCTTTCTCAAGAAGATTTATTATCCAAGAGTGCTCCTGCTCATCAATATGATGGTCTTCACACAAAATTCAGTCCACTCAATTAGAGCATATCAGTATTGTTAGAGGACAACATTGCAATCTATGATGAGGCTACCAGTTTAGATGATATTGATGAAGAGGAAGAGTTTCTTTCCCAAAAGAGTCCCAAGCTCGGCCAAGTGGAGGAAGAAGCAGTGCTAGATCAAGCTAATTTTTCAAATTCTCATAGCCAGGTATTGTTTCAAGATCCCTATGCTGATTTCTTGGAGACATTTGATAAGGGAGTAAAACATGTCAGGAGCGGTTTGATGCAAGGTTTAAAGAAAATTTTAGGCTCTACTATTCAAACACTAGTAAGGTGGAAGTGGTCTTTTGATTTTTTCACCACCCTCAAAGAGCTAAACCAAGATCCCTCATGGAATCATCTGCTTGATTGGTTGTATTGGAAAGAGAGTTCACTAGTTGAATGTATATCATGTATAAATTATATTAGGATAGATAGGCATGCAAATAAGCTCAACCTTTGAGCATATTTTAGTTATAGATTGTTTCGGAAAATGAAAACACAAAAATAGAGAAAAGATGAAAAAAGAGTGCAGATTTGAAAAGAGGTACAAACCCATACCAAAAAAATAGTACTTCTGAAAGTGTGCAAGCCTAAATGCCATTGCTCGTTAAAAAAGAAGATCTAGTTCAGTCATCTAGCCTAATCATGGCTTAACACGTTTTAAATTTGTGTTGATAAGTTAGTAAAAAAATGATTTTCAAAATTATTCAAGCTTGACTTGTCAAGAAGGATATATTAGGGATGAAAGATACTAGTTTCACATGCTCAAATCTAGACCAAAGAGAAACATGGGGATGCATAGAAAATGATAGATCACAACCCTAATTTTTCTGGTTTTGTTTGTACAGAAATAATGTTTATGTGTAGCTTGTCCTAATGCCACAACCCATGGTAAGTCAGATTTCCTAATCCTGATTTAAACCTTTTTTTCAATTTCATGTCAATAGCTTAGAGAATGAAGTCTACCAAACAACTTAATCTTGGCAGTCAAATAGTCTAGGTAGAGAATAAAAACAGTTCACAAACATAATCTGAACTCTTGGAAGTGATAAGAGCAGAAGTAGATAGTTGTTTTTCTTTCAAAAGAAGAAAATGTCAAAGGTTTTCCAGTTCAAGTGCACCGAAGGAAGAAAAAAGTGTTAGGAAAGTAAGATGGGTAGGTAGAGATGAAGTTGAAGTAATCATGTTTTTCAGATTATTGAGATCACAACTTCAAAGAAGCATCAACAAATGAAAAGAGGGAAAAATCTACACAATTGTTGTGAAACCAGCTCCAAAAATAGAAGAAAAGAGATATCAACGCCTTATAAATAAGCCACTTCGAGGGGCCAACCTTCGATACATTACATGAATGAACAATTCTTGGATGATAAAAATGACCAAAACCTCCTTCTATATATAGAAGTCCATGGGGTCACAATGTAATCCTAGACGACCTAACAATAATAATTTAAGGGCACAATAATAACAATATGGGGGTTACAGGGGTAAAAAAATAAAAATAAAGGGGGCTACATTAACATAATAAGGGATTGCACTATTAATATAGGGACTTAACATGCCCCTCTCCTTCAAACAAGTGTTGTCCTCAACGCTTGATTATTTCTTGATGCTTCTGTATAAAATTCTCATCCTCCCATGTGGAATATTCTATAGGAAAGTTCTTCCACTTGCTAAGATACTCTGAAATTGATCGTACTTGTCGAGTTCTTGTTTCTGTGACTGCTTCAGAAATTCTTTCGATGTGATGTTGATCTTCTTGTTGTTTCATTAGATTCTGCACCAAAGTTAGGTTATCCTTTGAGAGTTGGAGAACTTGTTGTTGATGCTTGATGTGATCTTCCACTAATTTATCATCCATATTAGCTAGTATTTTATCCTTCAAACCATCCAAATTAGCCTTCATTTCTACTTTTAAACCATCTATGTCATCTTCAGTTTCTCTTCTTAAGATCGAAATTTGTTGCACTTGGTACCGTAATTTTGATATCTCATACTGCAATTCTTCCTCTTCATGCATCATAGTATAGCTTTTTGAGGGCTTAATGGGTATGGAATTTTTTTTTTTGAGGCATTATAGAACCCAATACTGATAAAAATTATAAAATATGCCCTTGGAATCACATCAAACTACTTTTCCAAACAAACGTTATGCAATTTTAAAAACCAAATACACAAGTCTTTTTTCTTGCTTTTGAGGAGCACAATATTGAAACTGAATTATATCTGTGATTTTGGATCTTCAATATTTAAAATTTGGCACTGAGGTAGCCCTCTGAATTCTCTTTCGAATGCCACAGGTTTGACCTGATTTGGATTCTTGAAGACAAAGTTGTGCCCAATCTCCTATGATGACCTAATTATGGACTGGTTCAGTAGAGCGAACTTGTACGACTTGCCACATGTCAGTGTTTGCTCCTTTGGCTCTAAAATTTATAGAAAAGAAACTAAATTTTGTGTACTTCCAGTCAATTTTTACAGAATTCCAATCCGATGCTCAGAGAGAGATTTATGAATATTTTCCCATGATTACCTCTTTACGATGAATTTCAGGAGCCTGAAAAAGACCTAACTTCCATAGATCATATCACCGAAACTATTGTGAAACAAGCTTTGAAATTTTGCAATGATGTTCCTCAAGATTGTAACTAAAATCTCTTAAAATTTCAGCTTCTGACCCTTCGTAGAAAAAAATTTATATCAAACATTCCGCGCTGACCTTTTTAGTGAAATTCAGGAGCCTGCAAAAAGCCCTAACTTCAACAGATCATATCTCCAAAAATATTGTGAACCAAGCTCTAAAATTTTGCGACGATGTTCCTCAGGATTTCGGCTTCGCACTCTAAAAATTTCAGCTTTTGAGCCTTCGTAGAAAAAACGTTATAGCGACAATACCACGATGAACTGTTTGGGGTAGCGAAACCCTAGAATCCAAAGCTCTGATACCAAATGTTGTGAAACCAGCTTCAAAAATAGAATAAAAGAGATATCAACGCATTAGAAATAAGCCACTTCAAGGGGGAACCTCTAATACATTACATGAATGAACAATTCTTGGATGATACAAATTACCAAAACCTCCTTCTATATATAGGAGTCCATGGGGCCACAATATAATCCTAGTGGGGCCACAATGTAATCCTATCCGACCTAACAATAATAATGTAAGGGCACAATAATAACAATATGGGGGTTACAGGGGTACAACAGTAACAATAAAGGGGGCTACACTAACATAATAAGGGACTGCACTATTAATATAGGGACTTAACAACAATGGATGAGGCACTGGTCTTCATAAAACTAGAGATCTGAAGTTCTAGACACCTCCTAAAAAGGAGCTGCCCTCCCCAAGTGGAGCCACTGTTATTCATCAGTAATTTTGCTATTTTGTAGACGACTAAAATGCTTATCCTAGATTTCTAGAAACAAAATTCATGAATATTGTAACTTCTAGAAATCTCACTGCCTTCATTATCCTTAGGATAATTTTTTCACTATTTTACTATCCTATCATGTCATGGTCAGCCTATCACTCCCATAAGACCCATCATGGGCTCATGCCACTCATTTTCACTATGTTTTGTCACCTCTAACCTTAGCACTCTGTTTTGACTTACCTAACCCCTCCACTTGCCATTTAGGATCACCAAGCAACCTACTAATTCTTGTGTTTCCCGAATGCCTCAAGCATTGATGGTCTCAAAACTATCTTTGTACGCTCTTTAGATAAATCAAGTACAATGGATTTTGGATCTTCAATACATTAAATTGTCAAAAAATCTGTCTTTTATACTTGAAAACCTCAAAGCCAAGCTTTCAGTCAAAGACCATCCCAAAGAGCCTCCCAATAGGTAATTTGTTGAGATTGCAACAAGATGATGAGCTTAGTGGAAAGGAGTCGCCTTCACTAAGTGGACCCGCAGGCTATTTTTGGCGCAAAGTCTATTTTTAGACTATGTCTATTTTTAGACATGTGGATCATGATTCTATGAGTTGCAAGATGCTATTTGTGGAGGGTTGGTCAAGTTGGAAAAATATATGGACTTCTATTTTTAGACATACTGGGCAGAATCTATTTTTAGATTGCCAGTCTAAAAATATATATGTCAAATATTATTAGCTCTTAATAATATTTAGACTCTAAAAATTATCTTATTCTCTTGGAGCACTTCAGTTTGATGCCTAGAAGTGGCACATGCAGCTGACAAAAGGAATTACACTATTCTTGAGGGTTTAGTGGAGCTATTGCATGAAGACTTCAGTTAAAACTCATGTGACAGAGTTTGGTGGAGTTGATTGAGGAAGTTAGTGGAGTTGTATTCAGTTTAACTAATCTAAACATAGTTGAGCTATTTGTATCTAGTTTAACTGATTGATACAATTAGTGAGAGTGGTGTGAATTAATTATTAATTAAATCACTAATTATAAACTCCTTAATCAACTAAAGAATACATCAGTTAACTTCAGTGCATGGACAGTTTCAGTGGAGACCAGTGCAGAGATAGGTGAAAGAGCAGGTTAACTATCAGTTGTGACTATACTGTTGCTATTTGCAACACACAGATAGGTGGAGTAAGCCCATAAGGATTGCGCAGTTCAGGCCAAGTGGTTATCTATTTAATGAAGCCACCCCATAGCTTTTAAAACGCAATATAGAGGCTGGCTATCAAGTGGCTAAGGATTGGAGAATATGTTTTGCTAGATCTAGCTTGATAGTGTGTAGCAATTGAGGGTGTGCATGCGAGCTTGTGAGGATATTTTGTACTATGATTGTTACATGATCTCCATGACATATAATATACAGATAGTTGGGGTTTTCAGCTTTAAGCTTTACCATTAAATACTGTGTTCATATGTGTGATTGTTTGTGGTTTTAATGTGTGCATGCAATTGATTTTATTTCCGCATGTGATGATCAATGGTAGAAGAGATTCTGTATTATGCATGAAGCTAAAATAGTGTGTGATCAGGAGAATCTCAGTGAATAATATATCGTTTATTCAAATTTCTACATAATTTAGGGTTTCATAGGTCATAGGATTGTTTTAGTGCTCTGAATCACTACTTTACTTGTGCCAAGAAGATGAAATCAAATGGAAAGGAAGGTCAGTACTTGATTGTCCAAAATAAATCAAAATCCCTCAAGGAAGGCCTCCTTGGTCAAGACAACATTCTGCAAAGGTATAACTGTGCATCTTAAACATTTCTACAGGAATGATTGAGATAGCTGTCAGCAAAAAAACAAGTAAGGTAAGAGGCCAACTCCTCACTAAATAAAATCCACAACAAAGAAAAGGAAGCAGGCCTATGTTTAAAGAGAATCAGGGTTTTTAGGACTGATTGGCTAAACAACATTTCCAAGCAAGAATCTAATGAAAAAGACCACAAGGATAGACACACATCAACACAACCAAGCACACATTGAAGATTTTTAGAAATTAGAAATAAATAAGGGAAAAAGGTGAGGTGAACTGAACAGAAATGAATGAACTTGAAATAACTATAGATAACTTAGAAGACAACACTAATTATTCTTCTCTAACATCCCTAAAACCTAAGATTTTGGAAAGATAGGAAAAGTAGGTAAAATGAAGATGATGGGCCTCCATCATGACAATAGAAGGTCGAAAGGATATCAGGAGGTGAATTCCATCGTTGGCCAAGGCAATGGTGCTTCACTACGTCAAAGAAAGAAGAATGCAAGGAGTGTCAGTTTGAAGGAGGTCAAGCCTCCATTTTCAATCATAGCCTTCAAAGGGTCGAGGGAATAAAAGTATGGTTTTGGGTTATAAGGTAAAAAACTGACATAAGCATGAGTTTACTGTTGAGTAACTGAGGTGTCAAACTCCAAAGAATGACTAAGGAGACCAAAAAAACTGTGTCATGGCACCTGCAACAATTAGAAGTGGCCAAGAGGAGACATAGAACGTATAATTTATAGCCTTTGTTAAATTGGATATATCACTGTTAAAAATTAGTAAGAAGGTAAAGAAACATGTTTTCAGTTCACTAACACTCAGAGGTGCCAAAAGAAATAAAAACTGTTTTTTAGTGTCTCATATGTAAACAAAGGAAGTTTGGCAGTGCTCAGGCCCTCAAGGTTAAAAAGAGACCTTTTTATTTCTCCAACAAGCTACCATCAAAGGAAGAAAAGCTACCTTGAAAAGTTTTCAAACCCCATGCAAAATATTAAAAGGTTATCAGTCAAAATGATAAAGTGAAATTTTTTTTAGCAAAAGTGGGTTTTTCTGACTTTAATTTATTTTTCAAAAGGGTATAAAAGCATCTCAGTTATCATTGTTCATCTCACTTGTCATTTTCAACGAGAGAGAAAAGCAAGAAAACCCTGTTAGAGAAATTTTTGAATTTTTGGACAAATCCTGGGCCAAGTCACTAGCGCTAAGCACATGTAGTGGTGCTATGCTCACAGACCCTGGTGTTGCGCTAATACAAGTCTTCGCAGTGTAAAATTTACTCTGCGCTGCGCATACACTGGGTGGCATTGCGCAAATAAGCCGACGCTATGCTCAGGCAGACTGACACGCATAGGAGGAGGGCACTACACGCACAGGCCGACTCGACACTAGTTTGTTCTGCCCGGTGTTGGTTCTGATAGAGGTGAATTTTTATTGACAACTCTAGTGCTTCCTCATTTAATTATCATCTCTGGGTAAGTATTTTTATTCCAAGAGTGTCGATACAATATATGCGAGTCAGTTTGTATATAGATTCTCCTTGTAAATTATGAGGGAGAATTTACTAACTTCCTGAACTTTCTTATCCTATGAAGGGTGACTTGGATGTATTTTTAACCTAGGATTGAGCAACAGGAATTTGTGTTTCCCTAATGGAATGAAACAACATCTTACCTGAACCGAACAACCATCTAGATAAATCAAGCAGGCATTGAATTGAACAGTGATGGAATTAAATGGAACAGTAGTCTAACCAAGCTAATTAGTAATGGAATCGAATTGAATCAACAGTCTAACTAACTAAGCAATAATAAAGCAGCAATATAACTAGCTGTGCAGTAATGGAACAACACTATGACTAAGCTGGACAGTAATGAAACATCAGTATGACTGAAGCAAATTAAATAACTCATACAACAAGTAATTAAGTAATTTTGAAATGGAGTTCTCTGTATGACTTAATTAAGAAAAATTGATCAATGGTTGAGTAATTACTACATATGCAATAAAAGGTTAGATTTAGAAGTTTTCATAATTGTATATTGTGCAGAAGTGACTGGAAAGCGAGAGAAAATAGTATTTCCATTATTGCGATATGATGTCTTTGCACGACTGAAAATTTATGACGGAAGCAAGACTGAGTCAAGTAATGATTGGCTTCATCATTCCAAATTTAAAAATATGTAAACATATCTTTGTTACTTATTCTTATGGTAAGTCATGATTGTCACTAATTCGAGTAATAGCTTTGTGGTAAAAAAAATGGAAGACAAGGTGTATATAACAACAATTGGTTATTAAAGGAACATTCTTTCATACCACAAGCAAAGCCACTGCTGCCAGCAGGCGTTCATAGCCTTGACAGGGTTGCTATTTAACCCAAGAAATGAGCCATGATCCCTATGTAAGAACAATTATTTTTCCAATTTGATGGAGAGATCACCATGATGGTATGGTAGCCAGGTAACCATGGTGCCACTCACTAGAGTTGTATCAAGGTGATCAGGCCGGCTCGTGATGAGAACTCCTATCCTTCAAGTTATTAAGAAGGTCATTACCCTGGTGTGGTAGCCATAATGGGCATGCCAATTGCTACACTCTTATGAACATGGTAGGTTGGCTCATAATGAGACCCCCTATCCTCTCTTAATATTTGCATGTAAATGTAGTACTTCCTTTGGATTGTAACATTTTGATCTATAAGGAGGTCACTGTGCTGGTGTGGTAGCTAGATAGTCACAATGCCATTCACTAGATTTGTAACAGAGTGATCAGGTCGGCTCCTGATGAGAGCGTTTGTCCTTCTAATAGATGAGAAGGTCATTACCCTGGTGTGGTAGCCATAATGGGTATGTCACTTGTTCAATCCTTATGATCATGGTAGGCTGGCTCATAATGAGACCTCCTATCCTCTTAAATATTTGCATGACACACAATGATTGTTAAGGGAGGCTCATTGACTCCTTAAGAGTGAGGGATGGTGAAAGAAGTAGAAAAACTAATACCATTAATACGCCATGTTCCATTTCTTCATGTTGTAGGGACATATTACTCGAATAATGAAAAAAGAAATATCATCATAAGGTCCTGAATTGTTTGATATCATATTTGAACCGTGGGTGACTTAGCCTTTTATCTCATGTGTGAATAATGTCAGCTTCCTATTTAAGAATTATAGTGCCAAAGGGCATCATATTTGTAATTTTACCATTTTCCCTCTCTC
Source organism: Pinus albicaulis (assembly GCA_034641835.2). Classification (NCBI taxonomy): domain Eukaryota; kingdom Viridiplantae; phylum Streptophyta; class Pinopsida; order Pinales; family Pinaceae; genus Pinus; species Pinus albicaulis. Next base: position 1,706,230,719 of record CM076584.1, on the reverse strand, counting down.
TTTCAACTGCCATTCCCTACTCAAAGTTACTCAATTATAAAAATAATGGCTTATTAAGACATTGAGCAACAACTGTTTAAATATTGTTCGGCATTAAAAATGCTAAAAAATGATTGTTTTAATTTGAATGAACAGTAGCTGTTCAAAGATGGAACAACAACTGTTCCCGAATTGAACAACAAAAATAAAGACACAGCGGTGCACAACTGTTCAGTTTGTCCGAATGGTAGCCGTCCAAAGAAAATGAACATCAACTGTTCAGGAATTGAACAAAAAATTTAAAAATGTGAAACGACTATTCAATTGTGGTTGAATCTGCAGCCATTCAAAAATTGAACAACAACTCTCCAAGAAATGAAAAAAAAAATTAAAAGCACGACAAAAAGCTGTTCAATTTGGTTGAACCGCGGCCGTTCAAAAATTGAACAGTAGCTGTCTAGGAATTGAACAACAAAAATAAAACCACAACAAGAAGCTATTCAATCAGGTTGAACCGTGGCTGTTCAAAAACTAAACAACAACTATTCTCGAATTGAAAAACAAAATTAAAAACACATCAAAAAGCTGTTTAATTCGGTTGAACTGCGACCGTTCGAAAATTGAACAACAGTTGTCCACGAATTGAATAGAAAAATTAAAAACACAACAAAAATCTATTTAATTCAGTTGAACTTCGGCCGTTCAAAAATTGAACAACAACTGTCCACGAATTGAACAACAAAAATAAAAACACAACAAGAAGATGTTCAATCTGGTTGAACCGCGACCGTTCAAAAACTGAACAACAACTGTTCTCGATTCGAACAACAAAATTAAAAAAACATGGGCAAAAAGCTGTTCAATTTGGTTGAACAACGACCGTTCAAAAAATTGAACAACAACTATTCTCGACTTGAACAACAAAAATAAAAAAACACAGCGAAAAGCTGTTCAATTTGGTTGAATTGCGACTGTTCAAAAATTGAACATCAACCGTTCTCGAATTGAACATCAACAATAACAAAACACAACAGACAGCTGTCCAGTTCGGCTGAACAACAGCCGTTCAAAAACTGAACAAAAGCTGTTCATAAATTGAACAAAAAAGTAAGAACAATGAAGATGGTTGTTTAATTTAATTGAACAACAATCGTTCAAATATTGAACAATAGTTGTCCGCGAATTGAACAGAAAAATCGAAAAAGACACATAAATAAAAAAACACAATCTTACAATGAAAAATGGATTGTAAATGGAAAGAATGTACAACAAGCAAAAAAATTATGTACATTATTTACAAGTGATGATGTCAAACCTCTCATGTACTTGAGTTTGTGGGGTTGTCACCCCCTTGCGCCACAACTTGGATGGTGGGATCGTTTTGTGCCTGTTGACAGAAAGATTATTTCGTGAGAGGTTTGTGATAGAGGTGTACTTTGTTCCCGTTAACTCGAAATGTTGAGCCAAACCCATCTATAGTGGTCAAGGTGAGGGTACCATTGCTATGTACTTCCTGAATCTTATATGGACCGAGCCGCCTTGTCTGCAGTTTTCCTAGAAAGTCTTGGAATCTGGAATCATAGAGGAGTGCCCAATCTCCTTTTTGAAATACCTTCCTCTTTATTAGGTTGGCGTGCCACTTGGCTTGTTTTTTTTGAATGATCATTGTGTGTTGCAAGGCAAGTAGTCGAATTTCGTCTAGTTAATTTATTTGTTGGAGTCTTTTAGCTTGAGCGTCTGTTAAGTCCAATCCCACTTCCTGGGCTGTTCTCAGTGTTTTAATTTCAAACTCGATAGGGAAGATAAGTTCTCTCCCAAATACTAGCTGATATGGTGAATATCTTGTGGTATTTCTCCAGGTTGTTCGATAAGCCCATAAGGCTTCTAGTAGTCTAGTGGCCCAGTCTCAGTGGTGTGTTGCTACTGTCTTGGTAAGGATTTCAGCCAGGACTTTGTTAGTGCTTTTGACTTGTCCATTTGTCTGTGGGTGGTAAGGAGACGTAACTCTATGAATGATATGGCAATTTATTAAGGTAGATATGATCTTATTTCCTGTGAATTGTGCCCCCCCCCCCCCCCCCCCCATCGGTTATCACTTCCCTTGGCAGGCTGTATCGTACGAATAGTTCAAAGAGAAACTTAATTACTGATTCTTCCGTGGCTCTTGAAAATGCCACTGCTTCCACCCATTTGGTGACATAATCTGTGGCAAATAATATGTGGGATTTTTGGTTTGATGGTGGGTTGAATGGCCCAATGAAGTCCAACGCCCATCGTTCAAATGGTTCCACCACCAATTGTGGTTGTTGCAACATTTCCTCAGCTTGGCCTTGGCAGCCCATGCTTTGGCAACTATCGCAGGCCTGAACATACTTCTTTGCGTCTTTGAAAATCGTAGGCCAGTAATAGCCTAATTGCAACACTTTATGCCCCGTCTGTCATTCTGCGAAGTGGCCACCACAGGGTTCATCGTGACAGCCGTATAAGATGTCGTAGATTTCATCTTCCCTTATGCATCTGCGTATGTGCATATCAGCCCCTGTATGGAATAGGTATCCTCAAATCCAAGAGAATCTTGCACTGCACTGTACAATCAATTTTCTTTCTCTCGCCGTTAAATGTCTGGGTAGTTTCCCCACTGCCAGATAATTTTCCACATCTGCATACCATGGCGTTTTGACTGCTACAACAAACACGTGTTTGTTAAGGAATTGGTCGTCAACTGTTAGTGTGTCATCTGTCTTGGGGATTCTGGACAGGAGGTCTGCGACCACATTTTCCTTCCCTGGACGGTCTTTGATTGTTATATCAAATTCCTGCAATAATAGTAGCCAACGAGGTATTCTTCCATTCGTGATTGGTTTATTAGCTAAATATCTAATAGCAGAGTGGTCAGTGTATAGGAACACTTGATATCCGGTTATGTAGTGCCTGAATTTATTGATAGCATAAATTACAGCCAGGAATTCTTTCTCGGTCACTGTATAATTTAATTTGGCAGGATTAAGGTTTTTTCTGATATAATAAATAGCATAAGGCTTTCGGTCTTCTTCTTGGCCAAGGACTGCTCCTATTGCTGTATCAGATGCATCGGAAGAGATATGAAAGGGTAGTTTCTAGTTAGGACCTCGCAAGATTGGTGCTGTTGAGACCAGCCTCTTCAGGTCTGTAAAAGAAGTGTCACATTTTTCAGTCCAATGGAATTGAACATTTCTAGTCAAAGCATGCAGAGGTGCAGCTATCTGTGATAATTTTTTTATAAATCTGCGATAATATCTTGCATATCCCAGGAAACTGCATACCTC
>CM076584.1:1706142108-1706227335 GCA_034641835.2 Pinus albicaulis | reverse complement strand
TTGACCAAACATTTTGGCGTCGTTTCCGGGGAAGTGTAACTAGGTAGCCAATTTCTTAAAAAAAACACAAAATCATAAAAGAAGGGAAAACTTGATAACTTCTTGAAGTATGCTCTCCTCTTGCACCTAGTGTGATCTGGAGGATCAGAAAAGAGAGTTATTGGTTTAGTAATTTCTTAAGTATGCTCTCTTCTTGCACCTAGTGTGACCTGGAAGATCAGAAAGAGGATTATTAGCCCAACTTTAAAATTTTAAAAAAAAAAAAAATGACATGCATAGAGCAAGAGATTCTAGGGGAAGGTTTATAGCTAAAGCCAAGAGTTCGATTTTCACAGCTCCATCTTCTTCAAGGCATAGACCAGATTCACCACCATCTACCCCTAGCCTTAAGATTTTTGGAAGTCAAGGAACAGCTGAATTAGAGGATTCTCCTATACCACCTACTCAATCCCATTTAGAAAACAAAGAGACTTTCTCTCATTCTTCCTTCGTAGAAAAACTAGAGGACTTTAAGGACTCTAAAGAAACTATCATGGCGGAGGAAGTAATAGATGGAGGTAGAGGTAGAGGTAGAAGAGGAGGAAACAATGGAGACAACAATGGTGAAGGAAATAATGGTAGAAATAGGGAAGGAGACAACTTGTTTGGATTCCCTATAGTTGATGAGGAAACTCATGCAACAATAAAAAATATCTCACCATCTGTCCTCCCTAACTTTTATGGATTGCGAAGTGAGGACCCTGAAACATTTCTGTTTGAGTTTGAAGTTGTGTGCCAAACCTATGACTATATGGAAGATTCTCAAAAACTCAAACTGTTTCCTTCAACTTTGAAAGGATCTGCTTTGAAATGGTTCATGGGATTAGCCACTCAATCTATTAGGACTTGGAATGATATGAAACAAATTTTTTTGGATAAATACTTGGACTATTGTATGCCCACCAATCATAAGGATGAGGTATTCAAGATGATGCAAAAAGAAGATGAAAATTTGGAAGACTTACTTGAAAGATTTCAATACAACTTGAAAAGAGAAAAGATGAGCAACTTAGATGATGAAACCTTGAAAGCCCTCATATTAAAAGCCATTAGAGATGAATGGATAGATATTTTAAACATGATGGGAAAAGGAGATATTTCTCAACTCCCACTTCGTGACATAACAGAACTATGTGTCCATCTCTCAAGAGGAAAATCTAAAACAGGAAAAGGGCCTAGGGATCCTTCTCTTACTAGGGCTAACAAATCTGCAACTGGATCAGTAAGTAGGGCAAAGATTGGTAATATGCTTGATGAGTTCAAAACTGATATCTTAGGGAGCCTTAGTGAACAACTAGACACCCTTAAAATCCAACACAAGAAGAAAGCAGAAACAAATGCTTTAGCCATATTTTGTCCGAAATGTAGGAAGAAACATGCTTTAAGGGAATGTCCCTTGGATGCAAAAGTTGTAGAAACATGTATGATTTTCTCAGAGAATCATGAGATCAAGGATTGTCCTTCAATTCCTGGACTCAAAGCTATTTTTCAAGAAGACCCAAATTCAGTAGAATCTCTCTGTTTTGTCGCAAGGAGACCTTGGCAGGGACAACAAACTCAAGGGTTTAACAACCCTATGATTTTTCAAACCCCACCAAATTGGAATCCTTGGCAACAACCTTGGCCCCAACATCAAAACTCATATCAGCCATGGGTACAAGGGATGCAAAAGCCTTATGGGAGATTTGCTCAATTTTATTAATATCCTCCATATTTTCAAAATCAACAAGCTCCACAACTTCCAAACCCAAATACACAACTTTCATTGCCATTTCCACAAAAACAACCTTCTCAACAAAATCCACATCCTCAACTCATGCTCCCATATCAACAAAAGACAAATCAACTTCCAACTCAGTCATTGCCAAATCCTAATAATAAGAATCCTCAGAACACCTACATGGTAGAAGGACAACAATTTCCTACCTATATGATTGTTCCTCTCAACGATGTACAACTCGTATCCGGTAGAGTTTTAGAAAAACCTTCTATAGATATCCAAGAGCAAAGATACCTCCGAGGAGGATTCTCTTCAAGTCAATAAGGGTTCTGAGGAAGAATCTCTTCAAAATTCAAATATTCAAAAAAGAAAAAAGAAAAGTTAACACCCACAACTCCTATAGTTGAGCAACTCGCATCTTCATCTACACCTCCTTTTCCCCGAAAGACTAAAAATTGATAAGGGGGTGGAAAAACAAATCTTGTTGCCTAACTATGACTTTCTAGATGAATTGAAGAATGTTTGTATCAAGATTACCTTGCTACAAGCCATTCGAGAGATTCCTATTCTAGCAAAAAACCATAAAGGAGTTGAGTTTCAAAAGACCAGAAGGAAACTAAAAGACACAAGAAGAATCCACTTGGTAGGAAAGATTGCGAGATATTATGATGGCAAAAATTACCATGCGTAAGTATGTAGATCCGGAAGTCCAATTGTCAAGACACATATAAATGGGATAGAAATTCCAAACACATTGATTGACTTAGGGGGCTGCTATCAACATTATGAGTAGACAGTACTATGGAACAGCCTAAAACTTCCTAACCTTCTTTTTACACCTACTTTACCGCAACTTGCAGATCGATCAGCTTATTAAACTAGATGGTGTATTAGAAGATATTTCAGCTTCCTTAGATTCTTGGGAATATCGAGTAGATTTTATGATTTTGACTCCCAAGAGTAATCTAGGAGGGCACCCACTTATTTTAGGAAGACCTTGGCTAGCCACAATTTGATGCTTTTATTAGTTTTAGATTCTGGGGACATGTACATTTCTAATGGTAATTCGACAAAGAAATTCAATTTGTATTCTCCAAAGAAGAGAAATCACGAAGTAGGAGACAATGAATGGGTTGATGATGAGGACACTATACAACCTCGTCTTTACCATTTCTCGAAATCGATGAGAATAGTCAAATTTTGAACACATTAGAAAATTTTGAGACATCTTCGTAATATGACCCCACACAATTTCAGCTTGGAATCCGACATAGAATATTTATCATCAAGACAAATGTCTCTTTACTCTATGGAAGAGTTTGGTAGTTCTACTATTGAGATTTTTCTAGGAAAAAACATTGAATATCAACAAACATATGGAAAAAATCACAACAAGAAGAACTAACCAAAATCTTGCAAAAACATTCTACCGCATTTGCATGGGAGTATACCGACATGAAGGGTATTGATCCTAAGACTTGCATCCATCACATCTATATCGAGGAAAACAAGTAGACCAATCGACAACCTCAAAGAAGGATGAATCCAAATCTTAGGGAGATAGTGAAAGAAGAGCTCCAAAAACTACTCAATGTAAACTTCATTTATCCAATTTTAGATAGCCGATGGGTTTCTCCTTTGGTTATAGTACCTAAAAAAGAATGGTAAATGGAGGGTATGCATTGATTACGTAGAATTGAACAAAGCAACTTTAAAGGATCACTTTCCTTTGCCTTTTATTGATCGTGTATTAGATACATTAGCAGTAAAAAGTACTTTTCATTTTTTGGATGGTTTTAGTGGCTATAATCAAATTCGGGTAGCACCCGAAGATCAAGATAAGACCACATTTACTTTTCCATGGGGAACTTTTTGCCTCACCGAGTGCTTCCTTTTGGGTTATGTAATGCACCCGCAACATTCCAAAGAGCAAGACTAGGAATTTTTTCTGATCTAATCCATGATTGTGTAGAGGTTTATATGGATGATTTTACAGCTTTATGGTAATTCATTTGAAGAGGCATTAGAAAATTTGGAAAAAGTTCTTATAAGATGTAAAGAAACAAAGCTTTCATTAAGCCATGAAAAATGCTTTATGATGTTTATCGAAGGGATTGTTTTAGGACATCATATTTCAGAGATGGGATTAAGGTTGATAGATCAAAAGTTGAAGTCATTTCCAAGTTGCCTATTCCAAATTGTCAAAGAGATGTTAGAAAGTTTTATAGGATTTACTCGGTTACTATAGAAGATTTATAGAAAACTTCACTAAAATAGCATCTCCACTCTTCAAATTGCTTACAAAAGACTCGTGAATTTAAATGGGATCCCGATTGTCAATCGCCTTTTGAAACTTTGAAAACAAGAATATCTCAAGCACCTATCTTAAGAGGACCAAATTGGAAACTCCCTTTCCATATTTCTACTGGATGCTTCGTGATACGACTCTAGGAGTTGTGTTGGGTCAAAAATATTTAGTTCCTTATGCCATTTATTACACCAGTAAAAATTTAACTTCCACGAGTTGAACTATATTGTGACCGAAAAAGAGTTTTTTAGTCGTTGTTCATGCAATTAATAAGTTTAGACATTACATAACAAAGCTATGAAACTTTTATTCATACTCGACCATTCTACAATTAGATATTTGATGAACAAAACCTCGTTACTAATGGCGAGAGTGACAAGATGGCTTTTACTTTTGTAAGAATTCAATATTACCCTGTGTTGGATAGACCAGAAAACAAAATACGTAGCTGATTTCTTGTCTAGGATTCAGTAAATACTAAAGAAGATTCTCCTGTAGAGGATAAGTTTCCTGATGAATACTGCTTGCGTAACTATTAAGACTCCTTTGGTATGACATAAAGTTAACTATTTGGTTATAGGGAAACTACCTTCACATTTATTTCCAAGTGAAAAACGAAAAATTATTCAGAGAGTTCAAAATATTCATGGATTTCTAACGAATTGTTTAAAACAAAGCGCACCAGATCGTGAAGATGTGTCGTGGAAGATGAAATGCTCGATATTCTTAAGGCATGTCATGATGAACTATGCGGCGAACACTTTGCAGACAAGGACGCCTATAAAATCCTCTCTTTTAGGATATTATTGGCCTTGTCTCTTCAAAGATGCAAAACAATATGTCAAAAGGTGTGATACCTGCCAAAGAGTAGGGAAACCTACCCTTTCAAATGAAATGCCACTGCAAACACAGGTACTCATTGAACCCTTTGAAAAATGGGCATTAGATTTCATTGGACCAATTAATCCACCATCGAAGCAAAAGAAGTATATATTGGTTTGCACCGATTATGTTACTAAATGGGTAGAAGCTAAAGACAGACTGCCATCAAAAATTCAACATTGTTCATTTTCTTTATGAGGATATTTTTACTCGTTTTGGTGTTCCAAGAGAAATTGTGACAGACGTAGCCAATTCACATCCAATTTGGTGGAGAAGTTGATGGAAGAATACAAAATCAAGCATAGAAGATCTACTCCTTACCATCCGCAAGCAAATGGTCAAGTGGAGTCCACCCACCAAGTTTGGAAAGTATCATCACCAAAACTCGTTCATCTACATAGAAGAGATTAAAGGGTAAAAGGCCTAAGCCTCAGGGCCTGCCGTAACTACATGGAGAAATAACAACAGACATTCTCCCTATGAACTTGTTTATGGGAAACAAGTCTTGCTCCCCATTGAGTTCCAATTCAAAACCTTCAAGATAGCAGTTCAGTTGGGGATGGATCTATCAGAAGCCCAAAAGCATAGAATGAAGCAGTTGAATGAGCTAGATGAGATCAAACAAGAGGCAATTTTAAGAACCGATCTAGTTCAATATCAAAGAGCTAAATGGCATGACAAGCATCAAAGAGAAGAAGTTTCCAAGAAGGAGAGATTGGGCATTGTTATTTGATTCCAAGTTTAAATATTTTCAAGGAAAATTTCGTACTCATTGGCTTGGGCCATATGAGATTGACAAGATCTTTAACAATGGAGCGGTAAGAATCAAGACCATTGATGAGTTTCAAACTCCTCTTATTGTGAATGGCCACATATTGAAAGTTTATCATAAGCCACTCTCAAAAGAGGATTTTGTCAAAGTGTTTCAAGAGAATTCTGCAATCAGGTTGGTACAGAAGAATTCTTCTTCTCTACCAACCTAGCTTTTGTTCTTTTCAGTTAAAAATAAAAATAAAATAAAATTAAAAAAAATTGTATAAGCCTGAAAACCAATCACTGATTGGCAGTCTTATACAGAAAATATAGGGTGAAAATCAGGAACACCTGACACTATATTTTCCAAAAAAAAAAAAAAATCTCTCTTTCATTTCACAAGTTTTGTGACCATTCACTCCATTCCATTCCACTTCATCCCACTTCATTTTCACTTCACTTCATTCCATTTTACTTCATTTCATTCCATTTCATCAATAGAATTCTTTTTCATGACCATTTCCATCTAGTCATTTGTCATCCGTTCATTTCCATTCACCAAAATAATAGTCATGGTTTCATTTCCGTTGTACCGACATCCGTTTCCCCAGTTTACCCAGCTTTCCTACCAGGCGGTATTCCGTTACTCACAACTATGTTTTCAAAAGGTACAGCCAAATGTTATTTCCATAATCATGAAATAAAATGTATGTGAGAGGATCAAAAAATGAAGACCGGGAGCATTCAAGACACCAATGAAGAGCAATTAGTTGAAGACCAAGGGAAAAGGCAAAGATTCCTAAAGGTGAATAAAATGGTTTCAAAGTTACATTGAAAAGCACATTTTTATATAGTTCTGAACCATGAGCTCCATCCATTATGTGCAATGATTATATTGACAATTCTGTAACCTTTCACGATCTCCATATTATCCTCTCGCATTCATTCTCAAACGGTTTCATCATTAAATCCCCGATCTTCACTCATGTTCCAATATCCCACCGATGACAATGAGACGTATTTGATTTGACCACGGACTCTTACAGCCGCATAAATCCATAACCATTGTTGAAACGTGCTCATATTTATTGTGCAGCCACCAAAATTCAAAACGCCGCCGGATGTGTTATACTCTGTTAATCTCTCTGTCGTGCTCTCTGTCGTGCTCATGAAAACCCCTCTCTGTTCTGTTCACTCCATTCCGCTCTCTATTATGCTATAGTCTGTAAACCCACTTCTCTGATATATTCCCACAGTCATTGTGCTCATCCCTATGCATTCAGCCGTTCTGTTTCCATTAAACCCTCACGCAGGCAAATTTGTGAAGAGCAGAAAAGAAAAAAAATGAGTAAATTGCTAAGAGCAGAGCCGGAAGGACCTAAGTTTATAGAGGGATATCTGCAAGTAAAGGATATGTTGAAGAAAGAAAATTGGTTGCGGTTTATCCATAAATTCAGAGGTTATCATAAAGAAGTCACGAAGGCATTCGCAAGGTCGTTTGATGGCTTGGAAGCAGAGATTGGAGACCTTAAGTTTGCGGTCAATGAAGCATCTATATCAACAGCCACAGAACTTCTTCAAGAGGGTGAGCGTTGGTTTAAAAATAAAAGCATCAGTGATGAAGCATGGAGAACAATCTTACGAAACCAAGGTATGGACATAACTGTTTTTAAAAGAGGAATTCTTGTGCATGCATTAAAAGAGGAATGGGCTATTGGTCGCTAGTTGTTCGGTAAATTATTACATGTGAAGGCCGTTTTGGGTCCATGTATATGTACCATACCAAAACATCGATGAATTTTCTAGATAATCAAACTCTCAATCTCCCATATTTTCTATTCAATAGTTTGAAGAAAATGTTCCGTGACTGTTCAGAAGCATTTAGGAGATGTAGAACCCCATCTATATCACCACGGCCTTGTAAAAATTTTGATTGAAACAGAGTTAAAGGAAAAGAAAGACACATGGGAACAATTTCTGGTTAGAAATTTCTTTAAGGAACCTCAGGAAGTTCCTGAAGGTAGTACAACAAGAAGGAGTAGAAAAAAAAGAATAAATGATGAAACCCAAATTACTCCTACTCAGGAAATTCCCGCAGCTAGCACAGCAAGAAGAAGTAGGAGGAAAAGAAAAATTGATGAAATCCAAATACTCCTACTAATACTATGGAAAGAACTGATAGGGAAGAGAGACTGGTAAAAAGGAAGAAGAAGGAAATCAAGGGTAAGAAGCCAATAATACCAAAAGAGAAAGAAACTATTGAGGCTATACATAAAACTCCTTCTTCTGAAGAAGAAGATCATCAAGTGCTATCAGAAAGATTATTTTATCTTCAAAAACAGTCCTCTATGGCCAAGAAGACAGAAAAAGGAAAGCAAAAACAAAAGGATAGTGTAGCACAGCGTGTGAGAAGAAGCAGCAGACTTAAGGGGAAATTGAGGAAAACACAAATGAAGGGTCCTCATTTCATTGATTTGGGTGAGGAGACATCTGAACAGTCCCCAGCTGACCATAGTCCATCTCAGTCAGTTAGTGAACCTGGTTCATTTCATTCCCAATCAGATATTGAACATACTCCATCCCATTCTCAGCAAGATATTGATGTGAGCCCTTCTCACCGCATTTGAAGATAACTCTCCTTCACGGCATTGGGACAAACTCCCAACACAAAAATGACACCGATATTGATATAGACCCCAAGCAAGAAGAAACTTAGTGGTGACTATATAGAATCTGAAAAAGGTACGATAGTCCCAAAAAGATTTCCGTACTAAAAATCAAATTTCATATAGTACAATAAAAGATGATTTAGTCCAATCACTAGAACAGAAATCTTGAGCAAGAGCTTTTAAATAGGCACATCAAAAAATGAAAATGAGACATTGAAAGAACAAGGTAAAGTGGAAAAAATCATCCATGATAATACCATGCTACATCTGGGAATATGGCAGAAGAAGAACAAGAAATTGAAAAGGAAATGCCAGAAGTTGGACAGAGCACTGGTTAATATCAAATTTAGGTGCTTAATGAAGAAACCCAGAATGTTGGCAGCACCAAGGAAGCGGAGGAGAGGATTAGACGTGCTGGCTGAAGTGTCAAGGAATATGAACTGAGGAAGGAATATCAAAATTTTGGTTGCATGAGGACATGCAACACCTTCGCTGCTGGGGGTATGCTGAGTCTCAATTCTGCATCTTTTCCATACACTTTTCTATACCTTTTTCACTCACTCGAACCTCCCAAGTTGTCAATATCATTGTATGTTAATTGTAAAATATATCTAACATGGTTTTTAGTTATGTTTTTGTGTTTTCTATTTGATTTAGATTTTGTTCATTTAGCTGCGGAATCTTGCCACTTTCCGCAGTTGCTGCAACTTTCCGTAGCCATTTTGTGAAACTCTATGTTACAGGTGTCTACAGGAAAAACGAGCAACATGGGCAAGTAAAAAATGATGTGGACATGGTTCGTGTCCTATTGGTTCGAGCAAACTCATTTAAAGAAGTCGCAGTCAAAGGCGTCCACATGGAAGTCAACCATGGAGTCTCACGGTGACAGGACTCTGTTTCGTGTCACATGAAGGTTCATATGGCCGTTTCTGAGCTTGCGGAGGACAAGTCGACATCTGTACATTGCTCCATAGCCGAATTCAAGCATCCACTCCTCATAGATTTACTTTCCAACACGGCCATGATCCTAGATCCATGGACGTAATGGTCTACGTGTTTTGTATTAGCATAAACTTTAGGAAGACAGTTATATTTCTTTTGTTATATATAATGCATTTGCATACGCATATAGAGTTAGTCGATGTTGGAATCTGTTATCTCTTATTAGTCTGCTCTGTAATGTAATTACGCTGCCTTTGAGCCGTAATACTCCTCATCACATAGACTACATTATAACATAAGTAAAGACCTTATTTTTAATTTAATTCGTACTTGAAGATTATTGCCAAGGCTGGTGTAGAGGGCCCCTGCACTTGCCAAGGTTCTGTGCATTATTGTATAGTTCTTATTTTATTTCTTTAAAGCTCATTATGCCATAATCCATTCACATGTTTATACATTGCATCTTTCATGGTATATATGCTTCATTTATGTTTATAAACTTTCATGCTTTCCATTTCACTTCTGTCTTTTATGTTTTATGTTGTTAATCACCGATCAGTGTTCTTGTTTCAGGTTATAGATAGGCAGCCCAGGCATTTTCATAGATTTTTGACTAATGACATGGGATTAACATTGTTCTGCTGCTAATTTGTTTTTCTTAGTTTTTGTTTAATTTCAGTACTGCTTTGTTTAATTCAATTTTGCTCATTTGCTTCGATAGTTAAATTTAGATATATTAAACTGCTCATAACATCTTCAGTTGCCTCTGAAAGCCACAGCTGGACTGATGGTGAGGGATTGTATTATGAAATGTGTATTTTAGTATTAGTTTCTTTCCTTGCAATTTGATATATTAAACTGTTTATAACATTCTCATATTCAAAGCCACAAATTGACTGACAGAGATTGTATTATGAAATGTGTAGTTTGCATATTTTCTCTCGCAAATTTAGATATATTAAATTGTGCATGACATCTTCAAGCATTTTCAAAGCCATGTACCGGGATCGATGGTGAGGATTGTATTATGAATGTAGCTAATATTTCTTTCATAAATTTAGATATATTAACTGTGTATGACATTCACATTCGAAAGTTTACAATTGGACTGATGGTGAGGGATTGAATTATGAATGTATGGTTTGATATTAGTTTACTTTCTGCAAATTAGATATCAGTTACTCAAGTTGTTTATGGTTACTTCCGAAAATCATAGCTGGACTATTGATGAGGGATCAAAAGACAAATTGATGTAATTTGATTTAGATTTACTTTATTGCAACTTTTGGATTTATTTCAGCATAATTTATTTTGTGTTTAGACAACAGCAAGAATAGTTTGGTTTCATGCTCACTAGTTCACTGTTTTTGATTTATTAGACTAGCAACACCTTTTCATTTCAGCAGCGCATTTTCATTTCCTTTCAAGTATTGTCATTGTAATTTTCAAATTTCTTTTTAAGTTTCAAGTTGGTAAATCATTATAGAGGATATCATTTCCTTGAACAAACATAACCATACTTGTTTTCATTTTAGAATTTCCATTTCATCTTAGAAAACCAAAAACGACAAAAAGTTAAGAAATAGGTTATCTTGCACATATAGTGGGCCGCACTTCATCAGCTTACGAATCCCGGATTGACAAATTAAATGCAGCAATTTAGGACACACTAAATTGACCAAACACCAACTACCAAATTATAGATCTGAAGTGCAAACAGGCGAGGCACTCTTCTAGGAGGTTAAAAGATACACTCCATGAGAAGAGGCTCCCAAAACAAGCTAGATCTCTGCAGATCTAGAATCCCACTTGATGCAGCTTGCAAAAGCAGACAAACCCTCATTGGATCTGTGCTGCAATTGGAAGTAGAGCTTGGCCTTAAGCCTGATAGTGGATCAAATCAGAAAATACTCCTCCAAGAATCCTCAAATGAAGAGGTGAAATCCCTGCATAGGAACTCCAAGAGCTAAGCAGCACAATCCTCCACTAAATAGCAAAGAATATTATTTGTCTAAACAGAAAAGATACTCAGAAATATAATCAATCAACAACCTTCTCTTGTTGCCTTCCCTTTCCTTTTATAAGATGAGAGCCTTTGCAAACCCTAAACCACCTTGATGAGTTATCTCTTTTCACATGAGGGGCCTCCTTCTAGAACTGGGATGTCCCTTCATGAGATACATTGAACCTAGACAACTCTATAGATTTGGTCAAGGTTGACCCAGTCTCATAGCTCAAACCCCTTCCACACCTACAAGTGATTTATTTACATGGCCCTGATTTATCTTTGTTCACATGGGCATTGATTTATTCAGTCTTTTTAGGAGTTTTTCATGTCCTCCTTTATTCATTTATTCATGCTACAGAAAGTAAAACAAAAATGAATATTCCTCTTAGCTCAGGCTAAGTAGGAATATTACAGTCCTCCCCTCCAAAAAATTTCTTGTCCTCAAGCAACTGATAAGGTAAGAGATGTAGTCCTTCTCCTCCTCCATTTATGGAATCATCAAGGATCAAGTCCTCATCATAAGCAAAGTGCTCAACAAGCCAATACATCATGAATTGTTCCTCCAAGGCCAACATAATATGTGCATAATCCATCCCTTCAGGAGTGAAAAACTCAACAGAAATAAACATGGTTGAATCAATGCTACATCTGAAACATGTATCATGAAGTACAGGTAGAAGTTCCAAACCATGTGGTACATATACACTGCCCATCCTCTGTCCATACAACCCCATAAACAATAGAACTATATCATCCAAGTATGGAAGCAAGACTACATATAGGCAAACTGAAATTTTCACTTGAGGAGGTGGGTCAAAATCCCACATGTGATGCCAGCACAGTGCATCTCTTGTCTTCATTAGATCTAGGTGTGGCAAGTGGCATTCCCACCACACATTTGCTGCATGAGTCACCTTAACATGGCTGAAGATGTTGCATAAGTTTGGTGCCTTTGGGAAGCACCCATCATGAAAAGGAATCTCCCTTTGCACAACAAGGGAGTGGCCAAGTTTAGAATTTCTATTGGCCCCCAACAAGCCAGGAGATCCACATGATCTGTCACTCCCTTTAGGAGTCATATCCTGCAAAAACATGGCAAAGGAATGTAATAGATCAGAAAATACAACTTGCTTGGCATGATCAAGTCCTTTACCATCATAGTCCTTCACACACATGGAGTTTTGCATGAGCATTCCCCTCCTCTCAAGCAAAGGAAGAGTTGGCTGAGATGACTCTTGCAAAGAGTCCATTGGCTGCCCCAATCCTCCATAGCTATTGCACTCTTGAAAGTGCTGATGTAAGTCATCTCTCATGCCTTCCCAATCAAAACTCTTCATGATCAGGGTATAGATCTTCATTGAATACATATGGTTGAGGAAGAATTATTCATATGCTCCTTGTAGGATCTTCTGCTTGAGCTTGGAAGCTCTAGCCAAGAATACCTTACCATGATAATAGATGACTCCCCTTTGGACTAAGTAGCCCTATTCTTGCTGCATGCCATCTAGTATCATACCTATGTGGAGATCTTTGGAATACTCTACAAGCAGTTGATATTTCCAATAAAGATCCACACTTCTCAACAATGACAGCGCTACTAATATATCCATGGAAGTGCTTGGCATGTTGTTGATTTCCCTTTTGACATTACACATGCCAAAATTGTTTGTTGGAAGGTTGATCCTCCCATTATTC
Organism: Pinus albicaulis; assembly: GCA_034641835.2. NCBI lineage: Eukaryota > Viridiplantae > Streptophyta > Pinopsida > Pinales > Pinaceae > Pinus > Pinus albicaulis. The sequence goes on along the minus strand of CM076584.1, from coordinate 1,706,214,319 downwards.
TCCTCCCATAATGTAGATTCAGAAAAGTGAGAGGGTGATAGTGATGCAGGAAGAATATCCTCCTCATCCTTGGGCTATCCCAAGCCTCCCAGCACTGTAACTTGGTCTCTCATTGCTCCAATCCTTCCTGGATCTATGTTTGGATCAGCACTTTGTGGAGCCTTCCCCACAAGATCTAAATCTAATGGAATTCCAGGTGGCTTTCCATGAGATAAGAATGTCCCTTGCAACATCCTCATGAACATGAGAGAAGGAACTATGATATCCCTGCTTCCACTATGAAAATCCATCTTTGTTTTTTGTGTGGAAGTACTAGGTGAAGGATAAGTATGCATGCCTTGAATCATTTGTGGTTTCCCACTCTTCAAGTCCACCCACTCCATTTGCAAAGCTTTCCAATTAGTGGTAACCTTCCCCAAGGTAATCAACCATTGGACACCCAAGATGATGTTGGTGTCTAGTTTGTCAACTACAAAGAAGTGATCCACCAAAGTGTAGGATCCCATGGTGACAGAGAGTGATGGAACATATTGCATGCATTGCATGGTCCTATCTCATGGGACAAAAACAAAAAATCCTTCAAAAGTATTAGTGGGGATTCCTCTCTTTTTCACAAGATGAGAATCAATAAAGTTGTGGGTTTCCCCACTGTCAATCAGGACAGATACTCTCTGATTCATGACTAAACCTTGTACTCTTAAGGTCAAGTACTTAGGCACTCCTCTCAAAGAGGCAAGATTCCCACTTGTTGGAGCAAAGGCTCCCTTCCCATCTCTGGATGGTTTTTGATCTTCCCCATCATCAGCATCAGTGTTGTGACCCCTCCTAGGTTCATCATATTCATCTTCATCTTCCTCCTCAAGATCTGAGAATACTTCTATGCAGTGTACTTTTCCTGTAGCACATCTATGTCCCGGTGCCCATGACTCTTTGCAAGTGAAGCACAATTTATTTTTCCTCAATTCCCTCCTGAGATCAATATCAAGAGGGTTCTTCAAAGATCTCTCCTTGGGAGGAGCAGCTTTTCCTTCCTTCCCCTTATAAATGTGAGGGGCCTTGCTTCGGAAAGTTGCCTTTGCTTTTGGCAAGGCATCTTGGAGGTCTCTATCCCTCTCAATGGCATCATGCAAAGTGATGGGCTTGGTAGATTTAACCAACCCATGCAAAGTTTCCTCTAGGCCATCGATGAACATGTAGACTCTCCTTGCTACAGATAGGTCAGGGACCATGACTGATAATCTTAGAAACTCAAAGATATAAGTCTATGCATCCCCTGATTGATTCATATTTGCAAGGCTTATGAAGGGTGCTTCAGGATCCTTCATGTCAAACCTATCCACCAGTCTTCTAGTAAACTCAAAATATGTAGTCACATTGTTATGTCCCAATGTAGACAATCCATGGAACCACCAATTGTGTGCTTCACCTTCAAAGTGCAGCGCTATAATCTTGTTGCCTTCAGTCTCAGGGAATTTGTTCAACTGGAAGTAGATATACAAATTTTCTACCCGTGCCTTGGCATAACTGGAGGATGATCCATCAAACTTGGGAAAGAAGAATCTACCCATAGAGTGGTGTCTATCCTGATGATGAAAGTACCTGCCATCTCTATACTGCTACCTTGGTCTTCTTCTGTCCTTAATGTGACAAAAGTCTCGGAAACTCAAGTTATCCTTGAATCTCTGACTCTGAGAATCATACTCCATAAATTAATCTTCAAGGGAAGCTTTCTCTTGTGGTCCTTCATTCTCCACAGCCAAGAAAGTAGGCATGATGGAGCGTTGTGTAGCTTATGGAGCTTGTGGTAGATCCACTGGTTGACCAGTCCCATGATGAGACATGTCAGAGCTTTCTCCCGGATGTATATCCTAGGAGATTCCCTCATTATTTCCACCCTCATCTCTTTGATCTCTCTGGAAAGATCTTGCATGGCCACCAAAAGAGTTCTTGCAAACTCTTCTGCTTCTTAATCATTTACGGCTTCAAGGTATTGACCCTTGTCAAGATCATCAGTAGTGTAGTCAAACTTCTTGTGACTTTTGTTCTGATACCCCTTTTCCCTCTCAGTAAGAGGATCATTTTCTTCTGAATGCAACATGGTTGGTGCTCCAAGGCAAGCACAAATTGTGCCAAGAAAGGAGCTCTGATACCACTGTAATATTCCAAATCTGGAATAGCACAGCAAGCTTGCTAGAATAACGCACTCCTGGGAGATTGATGTATAGAAATGAGTTTACAACCCTTGGATCCCTTAGATCAATAGATTTTGAGACTAGATCCACAAGGGGAGAAAAAAAAAATCAAACTAGGTGTGGTAAACAGATCTCCCACAACCTAGTCTAGTTGAAAAACACCCTATAAGAGGGGTTGCAGCTATGCACAACAAACTGCTTCAGAAATAATGCAGTCTTGGACAATATGAGTAGGAGGGAATCAAATATGGTTAACTTATGAATTTACAGCAACAAATCAGAACTATAATGAATCTCTTTCAATATACAGTAGAATACATGAGGCAATAGAGCAAGAAATCCTCAGAAAAGAAGGTTGAAACACACATATAAATGCAGAAATGGCTCAACAACATTATTTTAAGGAGCTACAGTAGTTGAATATTACAACTCAGATCTAGGACAGATCTGTGGACAAAAAATCCGATCTATTTCAGATCTGGAAACTAGATAGTCTTATTTACAAGATCCCCTTGGGATTTTGACCAAATCATGCATAAACAAGAGTAGATATGAGTTTCAAGTTGCAGATATGTAAAATGCTACATTAATTTCTAAATATAACATTACATTACAATATATCAGATCTAAATAGAACATGGATTAGCAAGATAATCCATGGATCACCAAATTGGAAGGCAAAGCCCAGCACCAGAGATCTCTCATCAAAACTGTGATCAAAACATCATAAAGAACCTCATATCAAAATAACATAGTTCCTCAATGGAAACAACGCTATAGCTCAAATGACATAGATGGCCAACTGCCAAATTACAAATCTGAAGTGCAAATAGGAGAGGCATTCTTCCAGGAAGTTAAAAGACATACTCCATGAGAAGAGGCTCCCAAAACAAGCTAGATCTTTGCAGATATAGAATCCCACTTGCTACATCTTGAAAAAGCAGAAAAACCCTCACTGGATCTATGCTGCAATTGGAAGTAGAGCTTGGCCTCAAATCTGATAGTGGATCAAATCAACAAATACTCCTCCAAGAATCCTCAAAGGAAGAGGTGAAATCGCTGCATAGAAACTCCAAGTGCTAAGCAACACAATCCTCCACTAAACAGTAGAGAATAGTATTTGTCTAAACAGACAAGATACTCAGAAATATAATCAATCAACAACCTTCTCTTGTTGTGTTCCCTTTCCTTTTATAAGATGAGAGCCTTTGAAAACCCTAAACCACATTGATGAGTTAGCTCTTTTCACATGAGGGGCCTCCTTCTAGAACTGCGTTGTCCCTTCATGAGATACATTGAACCTAGACAGAATTGTAGATTTGGTCAAGGTTGACCCAGTCCCATAGCTCAAACCCCTTCCACACCTGAAAGTGATTTATTTACATGGCCCTGATTTATCTATGTTCACATAGGCATTGATTTATTCAGTCTTTTTAGGAGTTTTACATGTCCTCCTTTATTCATTTATTCATGCTATAGAAAGTAAAACAAAAATGAATATTCCTCTTAGCTCAGGCTAAGTAGGAATATTACAACACAACACAAAATTCTGAAATATCATAATGTTTCAAGTTGGTAAGGGTAGTGAAGTTTGTGAGATTAATATTTTCAGAGTATAATTTTTCATCTCTGGTGTTTCTCTACTGCCAGCAAGCCTGGAAAGTACCCTGATAGAGTCACTATAGGAACACAAACCTTGCTCCACTACCAGCGAGCCTGGTTAGTACCCCGAAGCCTTTATAGGACTGTGCATTGGAACTTATTAATTTTTGGGAGGAAGAGGGCTCCTGACTTATTGAGATAAGGAGAGGTTTTTACTTTAGTGAAGCATATAAAGACCTTTGATTCAGGTTTTATCATTTAGATTTTTCCCCTTTTTCTCTTTTACAAAATTAATAAGCGTGGAAACACCAAAACATAAAGAACCGAATGTAGGCATAAGGTTCCCCAAATAAACACGATTTCATGGTTTAACCAAAACTCTCCTTACGGATGGATCACATTTTCCGTGAAAACTTCATCGGCCAAAAGACACAACCAACACAAGGAAGACAGGCCAAAGGTTTAGCCAAATGTTGAAGTGTCACAATACTCTTTAGATTTCAGCCACACACATACTAAGAAGCCAAAAAATGTTCATGCACAACACTTATTCACATGAAAAAATCAAAACAGGCATAAAAAAACAAGAAAAGACTATGTACATGGTGTAGGGCATAGCCCCAAACCATCATTGAAACTAGTGTTTTAAGTCTTGGCTATTGACAAGAAGGGATTCAATATTCCCATCAAGTGACTGAAGACGAAGATGACTATGAATGACCTAATCCATAGGGATTGAAACTTGGTATGCTTGCCTTTCTCCTAGTGGGATATATCCCACTTCAAGACTAATTCACCCACACTAAAGTTGTTCTTCCCGGCAGAATTATTGTCAAACCACCTCTTGATACAGTTTTGATGAAGTGAAAATTTGTATTTTTCTTTCAACCTTTCTTCATGTAACTTGTGAAGAGTTTCAATCCTACACTGCACTAATAAGCATGGCTTGCCTTGGGATCCTTGTGAATCTTGGAGATAAGGCAAGTAGATATTGGGAGTGAGGATAACTTCTTTTCCATACACCAAGAATTAAGGGGAGGTGTTCAGAGAGGGATCTGGTGTGACTCATTCAACCCATAAATCATTTTCCAAATCAGAGTTCTAGTTCCTCTGTTCAAAGAATATGAAGCAAGGAAATTTTGGACTACTTCAAAAAACTGCATGCCCAACATTTATTACAAGGCCAAATTGAATGATTTGTATTAGAGAGTAATTTTTTACTAACATTAATTTTGTACATCTAAATTTATGTTGTGCAAGCCTATATGCCAAATTGGATCAATTTCATAGGGTTAAATTCAAGGTTTATGTGCCTCAAATAAATGACCACCAAGACCTATAATTAATTCGTAGTTCCAAATATATCATCCCATCCTAAAGATACAAACATTTTCTACTAGATTTCATATGCATTATCCTAAAATATATCTGACACACAAAAATCCAAGTTTTTCAATGTAGAAAATCATCTTATCTTCCAATGTTTAAGTCGAAACAAATGTGTCTCCCTGGCGAAACCAATAACTCACTTGGTAATGAAATTTGAAATAGGACATTATTGGAAAATACCAAACCTTAGGATATAGCCTTGCATCATATCTGAAAAATATACTACATAACTATGTTTCCCACTTATACACAACTTTCACATAAGGCAAGTTGAATTAAAATTTATAAGGTTGTATGAAATGTGAAGTATAAATATTTAAGCTCAAGGTAAAGATATAAAAATGTGAAAGTTTGTAACTCATAATTGACATCAATACAGTTAAATTTTTCTAATTTATTGATCTAATGTCCAAGGTTAATGTAAATGAAAGTGATGCAATAATCACAGTTCACTGTGTCACCCCAAAAGTGTCAACAATTTGTGAGAAACATAAACTTGGTAGAAGAAAATTAGTAATTAAATAGTATATAATTTGAATCAATCATATTGGCCAAGAAATGAAGCCTTCACGTGCATTTTAGTGAAGCAAGTAAATTTTGTTATGCTTCATAAAAATGCATCCCATCCTTCATTCAATACGGAAAATATTTTTTCACTCATAAGTAACATTAATACAATCAAGTATTTTTATTTTTTCACATATATATTTATTTGTTCAAGAATACTCCAAATTGCATGGATTTCATAGGGTAAAAGGAAGGGTTTGTGTGCATCAATATTTCTGTCAAGATTGGATAATATATTATAAATTTTAATAAAATCGTGAAAAATGATGGACATATCACAAAATTCCATTATATCAACTTTTCCAAAGTTAAGTCAAAATTTGAGTACTTGATGTGCCGCGTCATCCATTCGGTCCACTTTTGATATGACACAATCTATTTCTATGACCTCATATGGCTCGTGTAGTACACCATTTATATCATTTCAATGAATATTTTATCCAAAAAAAAACCACTTTAGTCATATATTTCACATATTGATATCATGTTAATTTCGATTTGATTTTTTTTTACTACCTTAGCTATATACATCGAGCCAAAATTTCGACAGGAAAAGTATCCAACATCCATATCCCACATGGCCACACTACTTTTTGAACATTTCCCTTGATCATATAATCACGATTCCTATGCATTTTCAACCAATAAGTTTGACCTAAAAGGCAACATGGAAAAATACTGACTTGCTCTCCTCCATGTTGTAGTATTTGTCAATTCATAAAGACCTTTCTCCTTTGGTTAAGGTTGATTTGTCTTCTTACCTATATTTTATTTGAATATTTTGTTTTCATATCTTGTTCGACCCAATTTCCTCTATGTGATTTACTAGTTCTATGTCATCCATGTCCTATGTTCATCACCTCCTCTAGATCCTATAATACAAAACAATGATAAAATGTTTAGTAGACCAATGAAATCCAATTATCAACAATGAAAAAAATAAGTGTAGGAGCAGAATTATTGGTAAATTGTATTTTGAATAGAGTATAATTTAGTTTTAAAACATAAATATTAATTTAGATTACCATTTTTTCCCCATGTAACACACTTTACCACTAGTGTGTATAAGAATTTGGTTTCATTCCTCATTTATAACTTACTCTATGCAATCATTTTAGATGTAATTAAATTAATCTATAGTGAATGTTGTGGATTATTAAAATTATGGTTATTCTACTAGATGTATTCTATTTATCTTTTATTTTATTTGAAAATAATGTTATATTATTTAAACATTCCTATGTCTAAATTTTTATGGAAAAAATAACTTGATGGCACTAGACTAGGCGATGTTTGTCCTAACTTTTGCGCCTCAAGTGGATCACATTATGAGACCTGAGTCGTCACTAAATTCAGTGATCGACGAGTATAAATTTAAAAATTCCCACAAGCCAAAATTTCGAAATTAAATACCAAGTATTAAACTAAGAGAATTGAATCTCTTTCTTTCTCCCTTGAGATTTTTTTTCATTGTTGATAGGCTCGAACTCTAAAAGAAAAAAAATAGGCTCCTATTCAACCACCTAAGTCTCAATCTAGGAGATTCAAACCCCACCCATTATGTTGTGTATGGAAAATTTCGATATTTCCTTATTTTTCTTCGATTAGTGGCGAAATTTCAAATACTACAAAAAAACTTTATGAATTTTGGCAATGTTTAGTGAATTTAAAGGATATTAAGGATTCAAATGGAGCTTATACAGGATTTTTATTTTTCTCCCTTTCTAGTACGGAAATTGAAGCTACAAGGTAAGTCATTGTTAGTTCCATGGATAGAGGGTGGATTTAGGGATAAACTGTGGGATATTTATTCATGTGTTGGTGCAGAATGGTTTGATTATCATAAATGTTTACTAAAAATCTACCATGGGTCTTGATGCAGGACATTTGGCTTACCACGGCTTGAAATTTTTCCCTTCATGTAGTGTGATCTTCTTCCTTGCAATTTTTTTTCCTTGACATGCCTCTAATAATAGAATTTACAATTCGAAACTCAAAATTTCGAGCAGAAGGAAGGGAGAAGAGAATGGATTAAACGATGTAAGTCATTGTGAATATGTGTGTGTAGGGACATGAAAGTGACCAGGAGAAAGAGTCCTTAGCTTCGATATTGGGGATGGAGGGACTAAACAAACTTGATGGTGTGGAGTTGAATACTCTTGCTAGATACATAGAAAAATGATCAACTAAAACCAATGAAACATTGCAAGCACATCAAACATTTCAAGGGGAATCAATTGATTCCCAAACCACTCCTAGAACGATCAGAATATCAAGGAGGAAATAGTTAATCATAACCACTAATAATTTGGAACGGGAAATAGATACCTACAATGGCCAATCCACTCCTTGGACACAAATCTCTTCTTCCGCCATGACACATAATGAATCTTGCATTGGTATCTATGATATAAGGATATAATACAACATTTTTTGAGGAGAAATACATAGATCAAATGTTGGGATTAATAGGTTGAAGGAATCATGCCTTCAATAGTTTAGAGACCATCTCTATTTTCCATTTTCAAAGATATTTTTGCACATATAGGAGAAAATAATTCAAGATATGGAAGTTGAATTTTATGTAGGTTCATTCATAAAAAAAGGTTAAACTAAAAAATCCTCATAAGTGTAAGACATTTATGTGCAATAGAACAAAGAAGATAAAAAATCTCTCACCCGAGTAAAGGCTTAAAAGAAGTCAAGATGATGTAAATTTAAAATTATCGAATGAACTTCTAAAAATGTATCTAATTTGGATGAAAAAAGGAAGTTTGGTGAGGAGAGTACCTAGTATTTGAATTTTCTCATAATATTATATCAAATTTCTTAAACGATTTTCATATTTTATTTTTGCATAGTTAAATTCAACTTGTATATGTTTCAGGACAATGCCTCCAAGGCTAGGCCTGCAAAACAAAGTGGCATGCATCACAGGGGCCAAAAGGGTTTGTGGGCCTTGATTTATACTTTTTCAAGTATATTTAAGATATGAAATGATATTCTTTTTATTTCCTAGAAAAATTTAAATGATTGCATACTAATTAGTTTCACTATTCCAAGTTCAATTTTTTCACAGGAGGACAAATATGGACGTCATCCAACATACTTCAAAAAATACATTTATAGAACAAAAAGTGGACTGGCTTTTTTATTTGGATGGAGAACTAGGTATGAATAGTTAACTCTCAATAAGTTAGTTGGATATTGTTGTGTTTATATGTCAATTTTCATTTCTTGGAACATAGAGTAGAGGTAACATATCCTTGTTTTCCATATTTAGCCAATGAAAATTGTTGTACAATCTAACTGTAAAATTGGTTCGAAGATGGTTGGAACATGATAGGATAAATTTCATCCTTATATGCTAATATATCTGTAGAAATTACTTGTATATTAAAATTGTTAATTGTAATTTACTAAACCAATAGACTTGAATCTACTCTACCAATTGCGGAAATAATAAATGATCGTGAAATCATGAAGCATACAAGAGAAAGAATTCAATCAGAACAATATACAATGATTTCCTAGGGAAATCCACAGGTAAAATCCCCTACTATATATATATATATATATATATATATATATATATATATATATATATATATATATATATTTCGTTATTCAATAAATATGAGAAGATTACAATGCTTTGCTCAAGCTCGAGAAACCTCTGCACTATCTCTATCTATCTCACCACTTCCTAGACAAGCCTAGGCCAATACTTAACCAAATTTTGGTTTTCCCAAGTCCCTATTTCCTTTATTTGTTTCCTTGGGTAATTATCCCCTATTAATTAGGAAAATCCCCATCCAATACTACACAATCCATTATAGGTCTTCCTTTGACTGCATGCACTACCGTTACAATTCAAATACTTATACAATTGATATTAGACTTCCCTTGAACTCCAATATCAACTAGGTAACTCCCAGATATGACATGCATGAGTTATTTATGAGTGAATCAACATTTATCTGGTTGAGCACATGAAGCGACACCCCACTATCTGACATCCTACAATTCCTCCAACAGTTGGAACTATTTTATCTGACTTTAACTAAGTTAAATTGAATTAATTAATTACAACTCAAAATAAACTCAATGAGGTCTCCTATAATGTAGGAACCACTCTACATGACTCAAGTTAGAACCTCAAATCGAATTAATTGAACCAACTAATTCAAACTAACTTAGTTAACTCATACAAGTTGTCATGTGATGTGGAATTACAATTTTCTTCTAATTTTATTCAAGGTAAAATTAAATTAGAATCTTTCTTGGTGCCATTTTCAACACTCCCTCTCAGCAAGAAAGGGATTATCAAATACCCCTATCCTACCTCTATGGAAATTGAATTTGGCTATTGTCAATTCCTTAGTCAAGATATTCACATCTTTTTCCTCTTTAGGAATTTAGTCTAGCATCATGATCTGCCAATGCACACAATAACTGAGATGGCAGTACTAGATGTCGATATGCTTGGACAAATCACGAAAAACTAGATTTTCAGAGAGTTTGATGCAACTCTAATTTTCATATTAAATCATTGTAGGATATATTTACGTGCCAAATAATCCAAAAAGAATATTCCTCATCCAGATAACCTCACAAGTTTCTTGACTAGTAGCCATGTACTCTACTTATGTTGAACTGAGTGAAATTGATCTCTGGTTCATGTTGTACCAGGAAAATACTTTTGACCCAATACTAAAGATGCCAGTTGATGTGACTCTTCCTTTCGAATGGACTTCCAGCCCAATTTTCATCTGGGAAGCCTTGAAGCTTCACTCCCTCTATCTCTTTGTACCAAAGACCAAACTGAGTGGTGCCTCTGAGGTATCTCAACACATGTTTAGTTGTCTTCCAATAGATTTTGGTTGGCTTAACCATTGCTTGAGTAATTTGGTTATCTACAAAACACATGTACGGTCATGTGTTCACCAAGTACATAAGTGAACCCACAAGCTTCATGTAAATAGAAGTCTCTACCACTTCGCTTGAAGTAGCATCTTCCTTCCTCCAATTCCCTACTAAAAGAGTCTACATGGGTTTTCTACTCTCCATGTGAAACTTATTCAGTACCTCGTTGGCATACTTTTCCTGAGAGACAAATAGTTCCCCATATCCTTGCCAAATTTGCAAACCAAGGAAATAATGCATCAGCCCCATGTATTTCATCTCAAACTCTCTTACAAATCCTCTTTGCAATATTTTGTCAGCTTCTCATCACCTATTAGAATTAAATCATCGACATATAATACTATAATCAATAATTTACCTTCAACTACAATATGGCAAAGGTTCACATATGCTTCACTCTTGGTGAAGCTCAACTTGGTGAATGATCTAGGTGGATATTGGTGGCCTCCCACCTATTCCACTTGGACCCCCACCATTATTTATTTCACTTTTTTAGCTTCCTTAATTGTAACACAATTTACTATTTTTTGCATTTTTTCGAATCTTGAACTTCTGGAGCTGTTTTGAGACCATGAACGATGTTTTTTTGGAAAACGAGAAAACATACGATTGTGGCTCATTTTTGCAGTCAAAATTTGTATTCCTCAAATATATATTTCTAATGAGGTATCGTGCATGTCAAACGGAAATTGTATGCCAAAGTTACGACCTTGGGAATTTGATGTACCAATTTACCCCAACGGGGCCCACAGTTTTGGTGATTCATCTCCTAGGGTTAGGTTTTTGGATGTTTAGGTTTCTCCATTGTTTCTCAATAATAAATAGGCCCTTGAGCCTCATTGTAACATAGTTCAGAGGCATGTAGATACCACATATCTTCTTAGAGATAAGCTACAATCGTCCGAGCTAGATTACTTCGATTCTGTTTGTAAGAATATTTCAGTTCTTTGATATTAATGAAATGAAGTGTTATTTCTGCTTCATATTTGTATTTATGGTTATATATTTATTCTGTTGTGTACCTGCATAAGTAAGGATCAACATTATCAAAGCGGTCTTCTCTTTATCTGTTTTTTCTTTGCATGTGCCCAACAAGGTCATGTTATAAGGAGTTAGGGATCGAACTAGTTGAACCTTTGCAAGATCAGCCTCGCAAACCTTGACGCCCTCCCATGGCGGAAGAAAATAAAGACAAGGGAGAAGGATATCCTTTCAAATATTTCTCAAATAAGCCCTCGAGAAACAGAGGAATGTGATGATGGAAAAATTTTCCCAAATCCTTCGGTGGATGCCCACAGGAGACACATCTTCATTCGAAAGTCACTCTAGAGGCACCACTCCTTAAAGGTACAAGTCAACTTTGGCATTCCCATATTCGAAGGCTAGATATATGCAGACGTCGTAGATATATGGTTAACTCTGTTAGAAGGATATTTTTTAGTTCATGATTTTTCCAATAGGGAAAAGATTACTTTTTCACTCCTCAAAGTTGCCCCCATGTAAGGGAGTAGTGGGAAACCTATTGCAAATAGAGCGACGAGAGAAAACCCACACTCTATCCAAAAAAACCCACTTGGAATTATTTACGAGATGCCACCAACGAGTAATATTACCATGTGGGGAGCTATGAGGACAAGTACATACAATGGACTATATTGTAGAAACAAAGGGATTAATATGTGCATGAGCTGACGAATCTATAACATACCCTATACACAAATTTGGGTATCAGAGATTCAGAGAAACATCTAGTGCTTAAGTATTGTAGTTTTTTACATAGATTCATTCAGGAGGAAATGTAGTTCCTCAACATATCCTCGCTTGGTGCAGCATACTGATATGATGCCAATATTGAGCATAAATTCAAGAAGAAAAAAGAGAGACTTTCGATTTGCGAACTCAAAGTAGAGTAAAGGATAGAACTTGGCCACAAACCTTGAGGAAAACTCCATGAAGACACAAGCCAATAATAATGAGAAGTAAAAGAACGCCATCAAGTGGTGTGAGTTCCATAAAACTCCCACTCATAACACAAACAAGTGTCGTGCAAAGCAGGTGCTAGTGTCTAAGGTGAAAGACTCAGAGATAGATGCATGCTCTGATTTTGAGCCAAAACCCGACAAGGGAACCAACAAGGGAAATAAAATCATTGACACCAAACCCACTGCAATGGTAGCCACCACCAAGATCCATAACGATGAGCCCAAATATCCCTAGGAGGGGGAGCACCTCTTCCACTCACAGATGTGGATGAAGGGTTCTGCACTACAGTTCATTGTCAACAGTGTGATCCAAAAGAACCTTATTTCAATAGAGGTCAGGAAGCGGTTGGGCCTACTGACCAAAGTACACCCACAATCATATCCCATCGGGTGGCTTCACCAAGGACGAGATCTATGCGTCAGCCAGCACTGTCGCTTCCCCTGCATCATCAACCCCTTCACAAATGAGGTACTATGTGATGTTTCTCCTCTTGAATTTTGTGATGTATTATTAGGCCAACCATATTTTTGGAAGTGTCATGTTGTGTATGAATGTAGGCATCGCATTATTAATATTTCTTTAGGAACTAAGTTATACAGGATACCAGAGATAGCCCCGCCTACCACCATCTCTTTGATCTCTACTAAGAAATGTAGTAAGATCATCTCTCGTTCAGGGATTTTTTTATTTTCTGACTCACTATCAAAGTAAGGGGAATAATTTGGCCCCATCCATGGACCCTGGGAAGGGTTCCTCCACACAACAGAAGTAGGTGGATAAGGTCTTGGAAGAGTACAGGGACATCTTCTCCTCATCCATAGGGGTACCCTTGCACTGTCAGGTCAAGCATTTGATCGCTCTGACTCCCAGAGCACCTCTACCCAACAGATCTCTTCATAGCTCAATTGTTTGCAGTCCCTTTCAAGTGGGTCTAGGATTTCAACCATTGTGTCTGATTGATGTTTCCATACCTCATGCGACTACACAGGCATAATCTACATATGTACTCTTTGAGGCTCATAAAGAAACCACGTGCATGAGCAGGTTCACGACATCTTGGATAATTCCAATGCCAAGTACAAGGAGTGACATGATCAACAACGGGTGCCACACAAGTTTTAGGTGGGTGACAAAGTTTGGTTTCATTTGGAGAAAGAACGCCTTACCAGAGCCCATTGGAAGCTCTTCAATATGGGCCTTACATAATCACCAAGTCTATGGGAGATAATTCTTTTGAGCTGAGCATTCCCCCATTCCTTTTTCTGCACCCAATGTTGAATGTGGACCGCCTTCAGCCATACTTTCCACCATTGTTGGACACTTCATACATTACAAAACAACTAACACCAACAGAGCTAAACCTACACTACATGGAACATGCCACAACTAATCAAATCATGGACTCAAATATCAATAACACTCGCCATCAGAAGATTCAACTGTATCAGGTTGTCAAAGTTGTCCAAATCCTGCACCAAGGCAAGTGGCTCACCAAAGACCAAGTTCAGCAAAATTTTCCCCATCTCACAAAGGCACACAACGCAATGGGGAACATTGCTTCCTAAGGGGGGAGGATTGATCCAGGTGGATATTGGTGGCCACCCACCTATTCCACTTCGACCCCTACATAGAAACTGAAACTAAATTCTTCCAACATAGAAACTGAAGCTAAACTCTTCTTCAAACTAGGAAAATACATTAAATATTCTAATGTGAGAGGATAACTATACTCCCTATGAAAAGTAACAGTATCGATGTCCATCATGCTATACCTTCCATCATTTCCCATCTCTATGTGCATATGGAGGTCCTTCTCCTTCAATTCGCTAAATAATTCTTTTTTTTTGGTCATATGAATGAGGCTCCACTATCTAGGTACCACACACTACCCATCATCGATGTCACCATGCATTAAATGAGTGCGAAATCAAACTTGAATTGTGAAGCAATAGCTTCACCGGCTGCTCCTCCTGAGGGCTTCATCAGTTGGAGCTGGTTTCAGTATTTCCTTCTCAATTACATCCTTCAATCCGTAGTCTTCCAAGATTTCTTCCATCTGGTCTCTCTAGGAAATGTAATTAAAGCTACCCTCAAGGGCATACTTGAGCCTCAAACCATAGAACGCCATCTTGATCTTGTTACTAGTTCTAGAGATTAGCTCTGCAAAACATTGTCCTCTTGCAAGTACAAACTCATATTCTTCTCTTCTATTCTGATTATAGCTTTGATACCATGTAGAAACTCTTAGTAGATTCAAGTCTATTATTTTAGTAAATTACAATTATTTGTTTGAATCTATAAGGAATTTATACAATATTATCGAAATGTTTCCCATGATATCGATGGAATATTTCCCATCATTTCTTGTGTTGTCACCCTAGAGACAATTCCTAGCTGAAAGGGAACCATTTGCTAGGACATCCACGTAATTGTTTCAAAACTCTTAAAATATTGTTAAATTTTTATTAATAAATTCCCTTAGATGATATATTCTTTTGTGTAACATAACTTAATCTTGGATATGAATATTTATGTCCATATTGGCCTTATATTAGGAATTGCAGACTTTAATTATTTTTCTAGAAAGGAGAATTGATAAGAGGTTAGGGTTAATAACTTATGCCCTTTAAAAGAATCCAAATTTGAAACTCTTATATGAAAGTATGAATGATTTACATTAAGAATGTAAGTGTAGAAGTCATGGAGAGCCTATCAAGATTCCTTTGAATAGAGCATACATGTATTCATTATAATTACTAAAGATGCATACAATAAATTTGTAACCTGCTCAAATAAATCTACTACAATTGTATGTATGCTTCAAAGAAGGAAAATGAATATAGAAAATACATCAGATAAACAACACATACTTCAATGTACCAATATATATTGGAATAAACCTGGTGACTTTTATTATTCTCTCAAAGGAAGCAAAATTTATTACAAAATTACTCAAAATACCAAGACTATGAACCCTTTTCCAGTGATTCTCATTTCTTTTAAATATTACAACAAAAGCAATTACAAAGGAAACTGTCAAAAATTCTATAACTACTTAACTATCCATAACTAAAAAGACTTTTACAACATTTTACACTGAAATTTCATCATTTCTGATGAGTCATATGACTATTGGAACATTGAATTTGAAGATTGGTGCTAGTTTCCACCATTTGAAATCCGACTTCAATAGGAGTAATATACCTATTTCGCTTATTCCAAAGTAATTCATTTGGTATCTTACATTTGATCATTTTCTCGAATGAAACTTTCAAATTTGAAATTTTTTTATAATTAGATTTTGCAACAAATAATGTCATTATTAGCCAAAGAAGTTAGAAGTCCCTATGTAATTAATTCACTATAGTTATTCCCTCTAGAATTTCATTCTTTCCATGTGTTGTATCTACTCTAATTTTAACAACCAGTAGTTCCTTTTCATATAGTTTCGAAGAAATAATATTTCCTTGATGGTTCCAACAACTAGGTAGAACAACTCTAGTGCTCTGGTCAAATTTGGAATCAAACAAATGTATTGACCGCCTTTAATATGCTCTCAACCTAAATCTAAAGTAGGTTATTCTCATTTTTTTTATTGATTTCCATAATTACTCCAACTTTGTCTTTGATACCTACTACCCTTAGTTCAATTGAATATTTTTCATTTAAATATTTAATCATGATTTTAGCTTCATTGCTTCTTTCTATAAATTTTTCTTGTATACATCAATGCTCAATTCATACACTTTAATTTTAATCTTTTGTTGAGAAATTATATGAATATGCTACCATATAGAATGAACCTCCTAGATGATATCATCCCAAACAATTTGTCTAGCTTCAATCAGAGATATATTTCCCTTCAGTTTGGTTTTTCACTCCTTGATCTCATCTTGTGTTGCCTCTTTCTTCATGGTCAACATATCATTGTTTTATTTTTCTATATTCAAATGCCTCTCCTTGATATTAATTCATTCCTTTACTTCACTTAGGTTGTATAGAATTTTCTTTAGTTCAACTTGTGAAATTTTGAGGTTTTCCATAACTTTTGTAAGCTTCTTTGAAGGGTCATTTGACTCACTTTGGACCACAATACTTAAAACATGGATTTTGATTAATTTTTGTATTCTCTGCACTTGTTCCTTCAAAATGGAAATTTCTTTTTTTTTGTCCACTAACTCTCTCATCAACAATTCCTTCTCTTTCTCAACTTCAACTAGTTCAGTTGTTTGAGTGTGATTATTCTATGCATTTTCAACTTCTTCTTTAATAATTTCACCTTAGATTATTTGTTTTTCAACAGGATTTTGATAGCATCCCTATTTTTTAGATATATTCCCAATTAAGCAATGAATATCTTATACTCCTCGTGGTTTTGAATATGCAATTCTCTATAATTTTCCTTTTCTTGTTTGAAATGATTTGAAACTTTCTCCAAAATATTTTATGCTTTTACTTATTGTAAAATATATTTTTCTTAGATCACTATAGATAATTTATCCTACTTGTCTATGAAAATTAATGTTGTGAGGAATTGGTACATAAGCTACATTTATGGATAGATATAATTTTTTAAAATAATCTCCTGAAGAAAGAGACTAAACAAATGGATGAATTAGGGACAATTTTAATTGTACCTTTTTCTAAATCCATAAAAGAGAGTAGTCTTGTTTGATAAGTTGTATTTTCTTGTGCTACTTGCTAATTTTCCATGTTGCTTCTCACCTTATAATTCCCTTCTTCAATATGTTGATAATTACTCTACAAAAATTATGTGGTGGAGGGATTTTATTTAATTAAGAATGCTTCTGAATTACTGGAAATAGAAGAGGAAGAGAATTCTGGGATTCTTAACTGCATTTTGAAAACTTGGTTGATTTAAGGGTCCCTTTGTTAATTTAACTTGTACATTTTCTTCTACTCTTTGAAACTTTTTTCTCTTTTGAAATTTTGACCCTTCTATCTCATCATCCATTTGTTCAGGTATATTTGTCTTTGAGCTCTTCTCCCTCACCATAGGGGCTTCAACATCTATTATTTTCCACATTTTTTTTTCCTTTCCATTGTTCTTCATTTTCAATTTTCTCACGTTATTGCTTGCTTTCATGAATATAAGGTGCAAAACTGATTTCACCTCTTTTATTTGAAATTATATGATGAGGGTCATATTTCCACTTCTCTCTTTGGTAAAACCCAAACTCCTTCATCATTTCTTGAAATTGCAGGAGGGCTTATTTGAAATTATATGATGAGGGTCATATTTCCACTTCTCTCTTTGGTAAAACCCAAACTCCTTCATCATTTCTTGAAATTGCGGGAGGGCTTGTCTATTATTCACAATGAATGGCCCAAAAATTCCTTATAATTTAAAAATATACCTTTTTCATGTAGGAACAAAATGAACTTAGTCAACATTTAGAATCTACCTTATAAATTTAAGAGAAAATATCCTCATAGGAAAAAATATTGGAAAATGATATGGTGGTACTTGAACCCCATACAGTCTTATCTCAGTGTATTCTTGAAAATATAATAGTCCCCCATTTTGTTTTCCTTCCTCAGCCCAAAAAAATATTTGTCTTCATTCAAAACCCTTAGAGGCAATTTATTGTTCAAAATAATATATACAATGGCCATGAATGATGAAAAGTAATAAGAAAATACCTTATTATTCTCCTTCTTCCTATCAACACAAGCCCATTCAACAACATATTTCATTTGATTCTTTTAATCCCACATATTTAGACCAAAATGGCCAAACTTATCAACATGTACATATAATAATAGATAGACTAGGGCAAAGGGATATCGAAAATAACCAAAAATATGATAGTTATGAAATTTAAAAAGGATATAAATGGCCAGGTAAGAAGCGATATCCAAAAAAAATCTAGTTGCAGCATCAAAATCCAAAACCCCAAGGCTTGTTCACTTAATATCCCAGTATCATATTCTTCCAAAAGAGACAAAATTATAAGACATGTTGTGCAGCTTCAAAAAACAAGGTGAAAAATTGAAAGAAGAAATGGTGGGGGTCTAGGTGGAATAGGCAGATGGCCACCAATATCCACCTGGATCATAAAACTCAATGATTTTTCCCAGAACTTCCTCCAATATTTTTAGAATCTTTCCCAGCACCTATAGGAACTGTATAGCCTCTAGAAACCTTTGAAACTTTTGTGATACCTCAATAAACCTCTTTCAAGCATGAAAACATAATAATAAACTCCAGAAGCTTGTTGACATCAATGCTAACACATTGACTCTAGGTTTGACATCAATGGAATAGCATGCTACCAACACTCTCCCCCTTTTGCATTGATGTCAACTTACAGCCACAAACACCAAACTAACTAGACTCACACTGTTCTAGTGGTTTTTTCACTCTCCCCCTATGACATCAACAGAAAAGGGTGGCCAATATTCACAGAAAGCATCACACTGATACCAAATGACAAGGATTATATCAAATAATTTTATTTATGAGAAAATTATAAACTACCAACATCATTAAAAATAGAAATTAGGAACCAAATAATATGTTTCCAATAGATATCTAGACAACACCATGCTTTCCTCTTTGTTGAACAAGCTTCCCTTGTAATGGGTTGCAACCAACTTCTCCATGTTGTTTCACAACCATTCTGATTTAACCATTTTCTCCTTTATGTATGCAAGATGCCACTCCTTATGGGAAAAATTTTCCACAACACATCATGTCCAAATGATGAACAATGAGTTGTACGTCTTCATAATCATAATACAATGCTACAAAAGTGATATAAAATACTACAATAATGACATCCAACTTCCCAAACATGGCTAGAATATCTCTCATGACTCATATATGCATGCCTAGACCACTCAACTAACTAGACATAAATGAATATTCCAATACTCATTACTCTTTTGCATGGATAAACCAATGAATCGCATGACCCTATATATACCCAAAAAACATCACACAATAAGGTACATCATGTCAATGATATACATGCAGGGCTTATATCAAATACTCCAAACTTCCCATACATGACTTACCTCTCTTTATTTCTATGAAAACTCAAATATGGAAATGATATAGGATGTGACTACATGGCTTAATCATGAGATACAAGGTTGTATTAACAATACCAATAGTTCATACATGGATACAACAAGACTCGAGACTCTCTCTCTAATACATACCCAATGATGAGTTGAGAAAAGTACATGGTTGCTACATTAATGCACTCATTGATGTTTACTAGGTTGAAATAAATGATCCATTAATGTGCATGCCATACACCATGACTCTTTCTAAAGCATGACTCTCACTAGACTTTTTCAACCATACTGACAAAAGATGATCATGTACAAATACAAGAAGGCTAATTTTTATGCATTTCCTCCTATAATCACAACATGTGAAACTGCTGCAATAAATGAGTGAAAAATAACATAAACATACATGTTATAATTGAAACCCTGGATGCAAGCATAGCTCCCCTTGAGCTAATTATACCTCCAATGGGCAGGTTGCTCTTGTGGACCTAAATATGCACGAGGAAACTCATACATACCATGTTGTTGTTGTTACTTATCAATTCTTCATGTGATCTATGTTGATGTCACTCACTTCCCCTGAGGCTATTCACCTCTCATTCACTTCTTTTTTCAAGTAGTAAGGGACTACAACTCGACCTTTCTTTAATTAGGATCTATAGAATTAATTGTCTTCAATCTCTTATTTTTTCCTAAACTTTTATTCAGTACATGTGCTTATCAACATTTATGATTCCTTTTTCTATTAACTTTCTAGTGTCTTCTTCTATAATTTGACATCCTCTTGAAGTTAATATGACTACATATCCTCTATCAATCATTAACCACACTCAAGATGTTTTGTTTTAACCCTTCAACTAGCAAGACATTAACAATTTATTTTATTTTTTAAATCAAGGTTGGCTCTACCTTTTCCTATCACCTTTGTTGTTGTATTTTTTCCAAGAATAACATCACCACCCTTTGTTTTCTTGAAAGAGATAAATTTTCTCTTATATCTATACATGTGATTAGAACACAAATTTTTTATGTACCAATTATCATCTTATTCTAGTGTGCACAGTATAATTCCACACTTCTCTTGTTGTTCTTCCATTTTCTTCCAAATTGTGGTATGATGATTGTTGATGGGGGGGACTTCTTCCATACTATTTTTAAATTAATTCTTATTCAATTTCCTATTCTTACAATCCGTCACCACATGTCTAAACTTATTGCATGTACAACATCTTATGTGACCAAAAAATGAGGAAAAATAATCATAATATGTATGCCTCGTGCTCCTTCGATTTCCATATGAACTACATTTTGTAGCCATATGACCAAATAAATTGCATGAAAAAAATAGCCTTGAAAGAAACTTGTATACCTCAGATATGATGATATGCTTATGGAGAGGATATTTCTTGATTGTTTTCTTCAGAAGGCATGGATGATTTGCTTCTACAATTAGCTTAAATGTGTCCAAAGTTGGGATATATAAAATACACAATATCATCCATCAAGGGAGAAAATAAATTATTTTTCCTTGTTTGGATGTTTTTATTTTTTCCATACTCATTCCAAGGAGCAAATGAAAAATTCACTTTCCTTGGTCGTTGGTTCTACTATCTTCTTTTATTACTTCCTTTCTTGATCTTGTTGCTACTTGTTTCTTTACTAGGGTTTTTAGAAGTTTCTTTATTGTCTCTGAGACTTCTTGCATATATTTGTGACTTGTATTCTATTTCATGAAAACCAAGGGTTGATTTAATGGAGTAATATCTTTTATTTCTAATAATATTGTCTAACATCTTAGTACTATCTTGAAATATCAATTGTTTGACTTTTTCTTCTAATTCACTTCTTAATGAGACTATCTCTATTTTTTATTTCTCACAATCAAGTTTCTTTTAGCTAATTGCTTATTACTTCTTCAACTTTTCTTGCCTCTTCTAGTTGGGTTCTTAACTTGATAATTTCCTCTTTAAGCTTGTTTTCTTGTTCTTCAAATATCTCCTATTCATTTGAATTTTCTAGATCAGTATTTAGAGAGATAATCTCAACTTCAAGTCCTTCACAATGTCTTTTCCTTTCATTAATATGTTAAACACTACTTCAATGGTTCTTTTATCTTCTTTTATTTTTTATTTTTATCTTTTTCTCTAATTCATCCACATCATGATCCCCATTTTCATATACATGCACCATCTCCTTGATGCTTACAATCTTTTTCAAGGAAGAAACAAGTTTTCTTCTAAGATAAAATATGTTATCTAACCTTTCTTCTTATGAATTTCGTAACTCCATCTAATATAAGGGAAACTAATTTATGGGCGCACTCATATTTTTATAGGTTTCAAGTTTCTTCTTCAAAGACATTGAATGTTTCTTCATTAAGACAAAAATACATAAGAGTAGGTATTATCTTACCTAGTGAATGAACTTCTTCCTAAACTATATATCCTTCATGGATGGTTTGCAGGTTATCCCATATATCTTTTGCAAACTCATGTGCATAAATTTATAAAATTTTGAATCATGTATGCTACACTAAATTGCATTTATTTCATGGTCATTCATTTGCAGTTCTTGACTTGATGGGGGATTTTTGATATAGCCATTGCATACTAAATTCCAAACTTCAAATATGAGAGATATTAATCTATACATCATCCTTTCTTTCCATACCTAATAATTTGCATCATTGATCAAAATAATACCTTAATTATCCATAGTTCTTTACATGAATTTTTCCACTACTGATTTTCCTTGATTGTCAATTATTGAGAATGCAGATACATTTGATACATCGCTTGCACATTCACAGTTCTCCTGAATTGACTTCTTCTTCTTCTTTTGCTTCCTTTCGATAATCCCTTATATCTCCTTCCAGCTATTAAAATAATTTCTAAAGGACCTGATCTAATACCAATTTTTAGAAACACTTGGGGGAAGGTGAATCAATATTTCATGATGAATCAACTTGTATCCCAGTTTTTACCCTTCTTACAAAGGACTGAATATACCAATGATTAATAGGCAGAATACACATAAAAATTCTCATATCATGAGCACCCATATAAGAGAAACCATGATACATGAACATTATGAATCATGAGTCATGAGAAGCAACAACACCATCAAGCACACATAGACACCAAATATTAGGTGGAAAACCCAACTTGGAAAAACCACCACTGTTGTTTTTTTCTTCTTCTATTAACATTAAAAATCTTCTTCTACATCATACACTAGACACTACCTATGTGCAGGTCCCTACCTGATAGAGGCCAGTACCTCCAATATATTTTTGAGACACCACTTAAAGGAAGCTAACACTCCTTGTGTAAGTTCTCGAAGTACCGCCAGAAGGAAGCCACCACTCCCTTAGAAATTTCTACAGCTACCACTAGAATGAATCCTCCACTCCTTGAGTAAGTTCTCTCGCACTATTAGAAGGAAGCCACCACTCCCTTAGCAAGTTCTATAGCCAACACTAGAAGGAACCAACCACTCCCTAACTAAAGGATCCAACCCTCAAACTCATATGGACCTAATTTCACAATGCTTCATACTAGGTCCACTTGTAACAAACATAAACATCATAGGCCACATTTCACAATTTTCAAATTAACCCATTGTACTCTCCATCAAAACATTGTGAGTCTCATTTCATCAATTTCAATACTAGAATCACTTATAACCTTAAACTCAACCATGGAAATACATCAACACAATCAAACCCTCTACAATGCAATAATATATCAATGCAACAAGCATATTATGAAGTTGAAAAAACTAATGACATACTCAGGCAAAACCTTAGTTCACTATCAACATCTCTCTCTCTCTCAATTTTATATAATAATCTTAATAAAATATGCATAATACATCAATAGTGACAAGAATTATCACCAACAATAACAACTCAAATCATCAAACCGTAACATCATAGTAGCAACATGCATATGATAATATTAAAACTTTCTCAGATCGCCCAACAACTCAACTGCATCATGTTACCACTAGAAAACCCTCCATAAGTTCTATTGGCTACTCTTCTCTAGCCTTTGTGTCCTGATAGAAAAAACTAAATCAACACTCCACTCATTACAACTAATACATCTCATTTCAATTCCTATGACCTAATTGCATCTCAAATAACCAAATCAACTTACAAATATGCTCAGTTCATCAACATATCAAAGTTTGAATTAAACACTCTCAGCATACAAATTACAATAGTGGCATATATCAACTTTGACTCAACAAAATTTTGCTCAAACCAATCACCAGTAACATACATACCCTCCACATACATTGTCATTGGGCCAATACAACATAATAGACTCAATAGAATATACTTTTAACTTAATAATTCTCTACTCACCAACTATAATTTCAATTAATTGCAATCACCTTTGTCCCAAAACAAAAGTCATATTTATAACATGTTATGACTCTTAATAATCAAATTTGAACTCATACTTTTCCAAAATCATACATCAATGCTCTTCCCCATAAATGTAGACTCTTCCCTTAATACGCATTCATAAAAATACAAGGAAAATCTTTAAAACCCAACTATCTAAGCTTTGTGCCCCTAAAAAATTGAAAATTTAGCCATACTAACTCACTGAGCAGAACTTGAAATCAAGAAAACTTAGAACAACAATCACATGAATAAATCAACTACTACAATTTATTAATCTTATCTCTAAAAAGCAGCTATTGAAAGGGAAAAAAATTGCCTCAAATTTTCCCTTTCACAATGCACATAATCTTACTCGCTAACAAATATTTATCTTGGGCTTCATTTCTTTATGTCGCTTTAATATGCACTTTTGAATCAATCCTCGGGTTTTTATAACACTATTATCCCTTAGAGACTATGAATACAATGAGACCAACTTGTATTGATCTCATATAGGGTATGTACATACTTTTATTCCGGGCTCTGATCAAATTTCTTCAAATCGATCCTCTTTAGCTTAGCATCTAAAAAACGTTTTACAAGCAAACTCAATCTCAAAAATGCTTCAGCAATTATTTTTATGTGGTTAATTCTCATTTTTGTTGACAATCAATGTTCTGGTGAATATGATTGCTATTTTAATTTGTTTAGATCCAATATTAGTATAATCTACAACATTACATAATTTAATTTCTCATCTCACATACAACACACTGGATCTATTAAAGTGACCATATCGACCCCTTTTGGACCAAATCAACAGTTGTTAATTGCATCTAATTGTTTTTTTCTAACTGAATCATCTCATAATCAGAGACCAAATAAAATTTAATCAATCATGAACTAGATTTACCATGATCATTATCCAAACCAAATTAAAAATTCTTGACATTGCATCACAAAATCCATTTCATAGGTATGGGCACAACTTTCTTTTGAATCAACCATCAATGCTTTAAATCCAAAAATGATTATTCATACCAAGCTTGACTAAGTTAATTTATTTAAATACATCAAGCATTCACATTTTTTAATTTATATCTTTTGTCCCTTCGATTACTATGGGAAAAAACCATTATGAAATTTGATGGTATTCGTAGTTGTTGCTCGATCACTGATCAAAAAAAATTTATCATTGCTTTGGACCAAATCAAAGATGCAAACTTCAAGAAAGTGTGTGTGTGTAATCACTTTCCCCGTGCTATCTTGGACCAAATCAAACCATAACTCTTTCATTGATTTACCAGATCATTATTTACCATGAATATAAAATCATCTCGTTGTAACCTCAAACCAAGTCAAATACTTTGAACATAGACATTTCCTTGATAAAATTCATGAATTAGGCTTTGGATTTTGTTTTTTCACTCCAAATAAAATTGTGTTGGCCTAGAGCTAGCAACCTGGTACTAAAATGCATAGGAAAAGCATTGTAAGGGAGAAGCATTAGCCTAGTGCAACACTGTGATGGTTTAGATCCCATGGTATTCCAATAAACTAGGGAAAACTCAATTATTTTTTCCCAAAACTTCCTCCAATATCTTCAACATATTTCCTAGCACCTATATGACCCATAAAGCCTCTAGACACCTTTGTAACTTCCGTGACACCTCATTAAACCTATGCCAATCGTGAAAATTGTAGAAAACACACATACATTCAACTAATATTTTAATATGCTAAAACAAAAGACTTGAATCTATTATAAAAATTTCTGAAACCAATTACGATCGCATAATCACATGAACAAGAAAGACAAAGAATTTCAATCGCACAACACAAAGATTTATCTGGGGAAATCCTCAGCTAAAAAACCTACTATCGATATATTGCATTAAGTCAAGAATATGAAACAATACAATGCTTCTCTCAGGCTTGAGAGATCTCTGCACTTTCTCTGAATGTCTCACTCTGATCCCGTGCACAAGCTTCTCTTGGCACACCTTTCTCTCACAAGCTCCACACACAAACTTGTGCTTCCTATTTCTTGGTCTCACCAACTCATGTTCACCAAAAAAATGATTAAACTTGTGCCTTTATTCCTCCTTTTAAAGGAATTTTTCTCTAATTAAGGAATCATTTATTTTAGGCCTTCTTCTGACTACATGCACCACTTGTACAATTTGGATGATTATAAAATTGATAGTACACTTCCCTTTAAATCCAATATTAACTGGGCATTCCCTAGAACATATGTGAAACAACTATTTATAGTGAATTATCAGTTGTATGATTGATCACTACATGTGAATTAAATCAAAATTAAATTATTGGACCTCTCACTAGCTCATCTATCTGTTAGAACTAGTTAAATTGATTTTAACTCAAATAATTAAGTTACATAATTACAACTCAAAATAAACTACAATTGGACCCCTAAAACTTAGAGTGAAATCTACATGCCTCCAGTTTGACCCCCAACTTGAATTGACTAAGCTAACTAAGTCTTCCCAACTCATTTAACTAGTACAATTTTTCATGTGATGTGGAATTACAATTTCCTTTTAATTTAATTAAGGGAAAATTAAATTAGAAGTCTCGTTTGATTCCATTTTCAATATTTTTTGTTGTCATTTTAAACACATCATCAAAAACTCCAAAAACCTATTGACATCAATTTCAACACACTAAATCCGTGGTTGACATTGATTCCAACACACTCCTCTCTTTGATACATCCCAAATAAATCCTCCCTTTGATCCCTGGTCTGACAGTAATCCTGGTAATTTTATAGGAAGGTTTCCTTTATTTCTTCCCATGAGGAAATTAATGCAACCCCTTAGTCCCATAAATCATATTAAGGATTCTCCCTTCATAGTAATAGGGAACAATTTTAACTTTTAGGTTTCTAAGGTGTAATCATAGCTCGTGCATGAAACATAAATTCGAAAACAAAGGTATATGGTTCTATGCTAGTGATACAACGGAAAACTGGAAGGGATGACATGGGGAATGTTCTTAATTGGATGTTTCTCCTGAACATGTCTAATAGGGAACTCAAAGGTAGTAATTATATTGTTTCCATATTTTCTCCTTCAAATTTTAGGATTATACTTAATAGGCCTATGTGTTTTTGTTCCTTTGGTTGATAAAAATCTTCTAATGGTTGTTCGGGTTTTCTCACTGTACCTCCTAAATCTGAAGCAAGGGGTTGATTTCCAGCACTCATTAAATGTGGAATGGAATAATCATAGGGTTTTTTTACTAGACTTAATTCATGATATTCCAAATCATTCTTGTTTGTACTTCCTTGTCCTTCTACCAAGTCTCTATACTCTTCCTTTGTCAATATATATGAATCATAAATCCTCGTGATTTCTTCTGAGGCTAAAGGCTCATAATATTACACATCCCCGATGTGTTCTCCCAACACAAATGATTCATTAGATGTTGACCTTTTTGGAACAATAATAATCAATAACACACCAAACTCATAAATTAGGACATGAGATATAAGGTGGAAACCCAACCAGGAAAATTACAAACTCTTTTTTATTATCATCCAAGATGAAGCTATAACTTTAAGTTATGTAAATTTCTTTCTGTAGACTTCAACCTTCCCTCTGTTTGTAAGCACCAACTTGTTGATTTCTCAAGAACCAACCTCAAGGAAGTGCTAACTCCTTGCTTATTAGGACCAACTGAAAGGAAGCTCCAACTCCGTATTTATCAACACCAAATGAAAGGAATCTTCAAATCCCTATTATGAAATAACTAAATTTCACAACCATTATGATCCTTCTTTCATATAATTTTCACACTCAAACCATAAACACTTCTCTGCTATAAATAAATTATATTTTCTTCTCACAAATTCACCTATAACTATTCATAAAACACCTCTAATACCAATGCATTCTTTGCAATCTTGCTTGTCAAAAACACAACTCATATATTGTTCCTCTAATTTGTGTCTTTCTTCTCATACCAAGCTATTGCTTATAAAGATTTTAGATCTGCTAATTTTTATTTTAACTTTAGTTTTACTTTAGCTCTTTTCTTCAAATTAATTTTTGTTTACTTTCCTTCATCCATGTGTTCTCTTGTTGTATCATTTATCTATATGTGAATCATTTTCTTTTGTCTTTCTGCCATTTTTAATTTAATTTTTTATTTTAATTTCAATTTTGGTTCTTTTCTCATTTTAATTCAATTTTGTAGTTTAATTTTGATTTCAACTGCAGCTTTGAATACACTTCTAACTTTGGTAAAATTCCAAATATGCATAATGCACTAAATGTTGGAATAAGGTGCTAAAAACAAATAATGCACTAATTTACCATTGTGTCCATTTTTTAGCTCTATGTGCCTTATAATGTAGTTCTTATATGCTTATATAACCACAATCCATGACCATGAATTTAACTCCTTGAGTTCTTAAATAATAAACTTCATTTTTCTGGCTCTTCAGCAGTAGAAAAAAGGGCTATTACCCTATCTATTTACTTCAAGGGATAAAATCCTCACCAAGTTTTGGATCTGATACTTTTTCTCATTTCACATATCACAAACCGCCTTAAGGACTAGATGTTAAAATCTTTGCGAGCCCTAAGCCCTATTTTGGGCACACTTCCTAGTCATATGCCTTTTTCCATAAAATCACTAATACATGAAATTGCATGTAGACATATCCTTCTGGAATTATTACCAAGCCACTGCCACATTGTTGTGCAGGTAAATCCCCTCTGCGAACAGAGGTGATCCCTCTAGCCCTGGAGTGGGTCTAGCAACAAGGGAACAAGTTGGACTTTTGGACTCCTAGATAATAAATGAAAATGAGTTAGGATAGATGGCCTACCTTGGTCCAACGCTTCTGTTGTCGTTTGCATTAGCAATCCGTTGATCTTTGCCTTCACACGTCGCGATATTTCAGTGGAAATTTTCGTGTACCTACACAAGGATCAAGTGAACGATGACAGCATACGAAAACATATTTTCATTCATAGCTATTTGATTGGTCAAGGAGAATCAAAACACTTTGCATATTATCAAACACAAAATTGGAACCAAAAAACTAGTCTTGTATTAAAGATAGAGAGAATAAGTTTACAACCAAAAATCCTTGACGTTGCAGCCTCCTTCAAGGGGTCCAGTCAAACGTGTCTCAAGCATTCGTTAGGGATAGGACTTGACAAGGCAATGGGCCTAAACTCTCTCTCGAAAATGGATTCATCTCTTCTCTATTATCACACCAACTATATTAAGGACTGTTCAGCTAGCTGAAACAATGTGAGAAGGATGTATTTATGGGAGAGGAGGAGGTGGTTTGGGATCCCTCATAAGGTGGAAGGGAGGCCTTATCCTTTGGGGAGTTTCTCAAATGTAGGAGACAAGAATCCAAAGGAAGGACTTCGGCATTATTCAGTTGAACAAACCATGATGGCTCCAGTCACGAAGTGGTTGGGCATGGAAACTTTGTTTCTATTTAAAAAAAAATTCCAAAAATAGCTCGGCGCAGCAAGTCCATTAAGACATAGCACCAATGGGTGGAAGGCCTGGTGCTAATTTCTCTATTGGCGCGAGGCCATAACTACCTACCAGTGTCGACCCAAAATCATATTTTTTTTAGAGTCTGTTCCAGGAATAGTCAACAGAGGAAATTTTCTTCACATGCCAAGGGATGCAATGACACTTTTTGCAAGGTATGACAACACAGAAGTCACTAAAATGGTCCTCCAATATTCAGGATGGGTATTACAGGAACGGTGACAAAATATTGTGTAACATATGCCTCCTAAATCATGAGGTTTGAGAGAGAGGGAGGAGTGAAATGCTTTACGAGAACGTGTTCAAACCAAACACCATTGTTGGAAGACCTGCAAGTACAAGTACAATTGATATCTCTGATACATGAATATGTGGCATGGGCGCAACCATCCATCATAGAGTATAGATAATAATAAAAAAAGATCTGAGGTATGGACTTAGCCATCCAGTAGGAAGGATCAAGAAATAGACTTAGGTATGGTCACATCCATCCAATCAGAAGAGTCATTCATATAGTCATGATAAATCAAATCTTCTCATAGCCTGGATTGTATCATACAAAACCCAGGGTTTTGTGCCATCTTGCCTGAACAAGTACGAATTCAAGCATGTGAATGAGTAAGCTAAAGTCTAACATGCAAGAAAGTCACTTGATTACCATCCAATGATGAAAGTTGTTAACAGGCGCGAGAGAAACCACCAATAAGGACAATGTCTCTCAAGGTACAACTAGTACAATCTATGAAATGTGAACAGTGAGCTGGCGTCGAACACCCACAGAATCACTCGATCGAAGTCCAACGATGAGGACATGTCATCGAATGTGAAGAACTTGCCATTGAGGCATGCAAGCTCCAAGGTATCGGAAGGGAGTCTCTAGACCAGCTTCCTGGATAATGATCTGAAGTCAACAGGAAGTGACTAGGTCGAAGGAGGGCCATAATTTTTCCCACATCATCGGCACGAGACAGAGGAACAAGATGATAGTGAATCAGGACCAAACAGAGGATCAGAGTTTGAAAACTGCAGAAGGAAACTTCTCTTGAACATATTGACGACACAGCTCCGAAATTTGGCAGTATTTAACATCAGGTGATTTGAGATCATGATGACGTGGCAAAGAGCATATCAGAGGTCAAAACAGATTACCCAAACCCATGGAGGCAAAAAATGAAGAAATGGGATGTCCCCAACCCGACACGAATGCAAATGAGTGTCATGTTCAAGAGTGACATACTGCCGACTGGACTGAGAATGGGTTCCATTTTCCCCCACCATTGTTGGCGAGTGCCCCAATTATTTTTGGAAACAAGCTTGAAGGGGATAGCATGTGCTTGTCATATAATTTTTTCCTTCGAACAAATCCATCCTAGTACATTTTATGAGCCCTAGGAAGGAGGAACTCAGTTACGTCATGGTGACGGTTTACGATGTCATGTAGTTTTAACGTGTCTGAAAAAGGAAGAACTCGGTGTCTTTTCATATTTAGATAGTTTGAAAAGAAGCGGAAAAGAAAACTCCAGCAGGTTCCTTTTCGTAGGTAGTCTCATAGATCCGAAAAGGTAGAAAAGTATTTATGAGAGAACCTCTTAGTCGTGATAGGCTAAGGTATTCCTTTTTTGTAAATAATCTAACCCATCCCGAAAAAGGGGTAAACGCATACTATGTATATATCGTTTCGCAATCTTTAACAAGTTCAAAATGACAAGAGTCTCGACAATATTTTCAACATTCGAGAGTCAGAGAAGAGCTAAAATATGACTCCACAAGTAAATTTTTTGTGTTTTGATCAAGTCTGAAAAAGTATAAAATACAACTCATTACTTCATCATTGTCACGTTGAGGACTTGTTGCTGCACAAGAAATGCACGTAAAACCCATTTTTCAAGATAGAATAGAAAAATAATCGAAAAATATGCTCAAAAACCTAATTAGGGTTCTGAAAATTTTATAAAATGTCAAAAATAGTAAAAATAAATTACTTTTCACTTTTATCTCTTGTGAGCGCTTTTTACGCTTTTTTCACTGTGATTTTGCACAATTGACAGTGGACAATCTAGAAGGCCAATCACGAATCTTTCTTTTCCAGGTAAGAGCTCATATCCTTTCCTACATTTTGATGTAAATTTCATTACCTGCAATCCATTTTTTAGATCTGTGGGGGGATTTTTGTTCAAATTAGGGCGTGGGTTTCGTGCACGGACTCGTGTCGACCTGCCTTGAATCCAAACGGGGGCACACCAACTGCAGCCATGAATTTTAACTTAGAATTCAACCAATTAACCCATTTTAAACACTTCAATAGAAAAGAATTTGACTAATGACAACAACATTGATGTTTTTGCAGGTGTGAAAAAGAAAAATGGTGATCGAATGGAAGGAAATAGAACACAGCGAATAATATGAGCAAGCCTTGGGCAATGTAAGATGCATGGATGTACTCAGGGACTGCAGGCTTAAAAAATTCTTCATGGCACCATGTCTCCAAGCTCAACCGGAGCTATTATAATACCTGATTAGTGTATGGGACATTGATCAGTAAATGTTCATAATTCACGATCAGGAGCTACAGATTGAGGTCTCAGATGTTTACTTCATAACTGGATTTCCATAGAGGGGGGCAGTACCAATCCTTACAGGTACCCAGACCATAATGGAAAACATGAGGATGTTCATCGATAGAGTGTGTCGAGGGGCAAGGAAAGGATCCAAAAGAGGGAAGGTGTATATCCAAACTATTCTCGATTTGGCACTAAAAGTAGTGTTGCACACCATCACGTGAGTTGCTAGATCTTAGGTTCCGCATGAGGCCACACAAACACAGCTAATTCTTGCAGTAGATTGTATGGCACCTACTCTCTAAAACTAGGCAGAGGTAGTAATGATCAATATGAAATTCCAACTAACGAAATGAAAGAATGGTAAGTTGAAACAGTTCGGCTATAGGTCCATCCTTGTACCATTCATCTTGGAACGGTTACCAATTTTCCAATGTCAAGAAGCGATAGTTACTACACCACCAGACCAAGAGCCACAGATGGTAATTTGGGCAGCTTTTATGCCAAGATCAGTGTAATCTTTCCAAATTTTAGCCTCAAAGCTAAATGGAACATTAGAGTTAGCAGCAGCTTTAGCCAGTAAATAAATGGGTAGAAAAGCCCATAAGTCTCCTAAGGAGGAATAAAATACTCCAAATTTGAAAGGGGACACTCTTTCTAGCCTTATAAAACACCTCCATGTGTGAACAAGGATGAAATCAAGCTGCTTTGACTAAGTCAACAGTTCAGTTTTAGTGGAGGAGGAACCCAAGGAGGAATAATGCAATTTTGGAGGGAGATGCATATTTGGATGGAGATGACCTAATTGAGTGGGGCCAAGGGAAAGAAAACACATATCTTACATAAGAAATAGGATGGCATCATTATTCTTCATCTTCTAGCTTATTATTCTTATCTGCCAAGACTTGTTGCTGCTTTGCTGCTTAGCAAAGCTGCAGTGTTGTTTAGCACTGGGTGTTCCCGAGCGAGAATCTCACCTCTCTCCTTGAGAAGCTTCATTGAGAGATTTTTTATTCATCATTCCACATCAGGTTTTCAGGCCAAGCTTCAGCCTACATCTTCATCACAACTTTGCCGGAGATTGTGCACTGTTGCAGGGTGCAGCAGTGGAAGGGATTGGAATCCCGGCTTCTGAGCTAGTTTCTCATTGGAGGAAGGTTTCCTTCACTTGAGAGATATGTTTGGAGAGCTCCAGAGCTTATTTCAGATCTATGGTATCATACCACACATTTCCCATACATTCCCAGCGTTGTTTCTGCTAGGGAATGCGTTATTCTGGAGGCAGTATTCATTGCATGCTTTGGTGGCTCCGTTGCTGAGTTTCTTTGTGATTGAAAGGTCCATCCTTTCATGGGAGGAAGCCTTTGAGGGATATGCATCAGATCAATCATCATTCAGCCTTCTATACTCTTATGCTTCAGTTTTGCAGTGATTATTCAATAATTTTCTGAAGATCACATTTGTATGCAGAGTATTTGACAAGAAACCCTTACCGAGTTCTCTTGTATTTTGTATGAGGAGACTAGATATTTGTACTTCAGCATAATTCATTAATATAAGAGTATATATATTTTTCTCCCATGTTTTTATGTTAAAACGCTCTTTACACTGCACAGTCCATTGATGCAGCAACTCCGGTAAAATGCAGTTTTGGGGTTTTTAGTCATTTTCAACTACACTAGTGTGGGAGGTCTTTTTAACCCACCTAGTTCCATTTATTTCTAATCCCATATTTTATTTATATGCTACATAGATGTATCCATGGGATCCAAGTGATGATTTCACTTTTTTATTGCATATGTTGCTGGGAATGCGTTTTTAATGCATGATTCATGAGCATTCCCGATTGTGGAATATTACAGTGGTATCAGAGCATGATCTCTGGCTCAGCTTGTGAGATCCAGCTATCAAAGGAAGGAGAGATGGACAGAAGCCAAAAAACTTCAGTGTGTGAAGGAAGAAAGGAAGACAAGCTCACAAAGCTTCTTCCAAAATATATGCAGAGCTTTCAAGGAGAGCTGAAGAAAATGAGATTGGAGATGGGATCTCCAAAGGAGGTTGAATCTAGAGCTAAATCTAGATTTTCACATGGTGATTGTGAGAATGCAGCTGCACTCCATGATGCACAGCACAGTCAAGTGCCCAAAGCTACCTTGAAATGGATGGGAGGAGGAAAAATGCCTAAGAGGAGAACTCTTAGTGATTTGTTGCATGAGTATGAATCTCAAAATGAGAGGTTTAGAGATCATACTGATTTCCAGGAGTTTAGCAAGATCCAGATGGAGAATATCAAGCAGCAGGATGCAGATATATTTCTCCTATATACTTTTTCCAGATCACCTACATGTTCAGCTGGAGCTTGGGTGAAGGAGCTAGAATCCAATTTGCAGTTGCACCACATTTCCGAAGATGAAGCCATCAGAGTTACAATGCCGCATTTCAGGGGTAAGTCTCATGCATGGTGGATTTTTGAATCTTATTCCTTAAATAATGCCAACACTTTCTCTTATGAAAGATTCATAAAAACATTGATGGAGAGGTTTGGTGAAAAACTTCCTAAGACACATGAGCAAGGAAAACTTGAGAAAACAAAACCCTTGCATATGATGGAGGAAACTCCATTTCAGAAAACCATGGGAGGAGCTAATGTCTTTCATTACACATTGCCGGAAGTAAAACCTCCAATTCATATTCTTGAACAAGAGGGCATGGGGATCACTTTTTCACAAAGGGATCCAATTATTGAGATGTTGCCTACACACATTGATGAAGAAGAGGGAAACAACGCTGTCACGTCTAGAGCATATCCAATGCCTCATGCAGAGGAGGGAGGAGCACTGCTCCAACAGGATGGATTCTTGTATCCTTACAAGAAGTTCCCCAGGATCTCATACATAGAGGTCTAAGAACAATCAGTGAGCAGCATGATTGTGTAGCGTTGCAGCTAGAAGGAGGAGGTAGGGAGGAAGAGCGGCATCACCTGATGAGGGGCACATACCCTTCTCTATTTCAGAGATCCAATGCAAGGAAGAGGTAGACTGATTTGCGCTGTAAGGGCAGGGGCAAGGTTTCCCAACCACATGAGCAGTCTACTCTTGACATTGATGTCTCACTACATGGAGGCATTCCACCGGGGAGGCCACCTGATCTACAGTTGATGAGAGATATTTTGTCCTTGGGTTCACCACTCTTGGATTTTGGAGAGGTGAAGAGTTTGGGGGAATAATTTGGCATGGGTGATGTCAAAGTAGCAAGCAGCAACATGAGGAGAGCTTCACATGCTATATCACCAGCGTTGTCTTTGAGGAGGATTGATCCTTATTGGAGATCTCAGCTCTTGTTAGAGTACTCCAAGGATCTTGCTGCATGCATGATTCTTGATGACCCTAATGGAGATGATAGATACATGGTAGATGATGTGGTCATATATTCCGATGGCAGGATCTTCTTGACTAGATCTTCTAGTCTCAAGGAGAAGTTGCTACATTCAGCACATGAGGACTTCTCTTCTATGCACTTTGATGCATATTTCCATCTGATGGAGGAGTTCACTTGGGATGGCATCCATCATGACATATGTCAGCATATGGAGAGATGCATATCCTGGATGGTGATGAAGAGGAGGTCACAACCACTTCCCTACTCTTTGGAGGTGAGGGAGAATTTCCAGTTGAGCCATTTCAGCTCAAGATCTCCAGTACATGATGTAGGAGGTATCATTCCATATTTTGTATTGTACTTATTTTCCTTATTTGAGAAGCATGATGTAACAATAATAATTATCTCTTCTTTCATATTGTATGATGATGTACTTGCAGCTACTTGTAGCATTGATTCTGGATATCTTTTTGATGGTCTGTGGGGGAAGCCACATGTCTCTTGGTGTGCACCATTAACACTATATTTTACTTTGATGTTTTCATCTTATGAGATGAATGTGGCAGCAAACAAGTGGTTGGTAAAGCACTTTTTAGTTCTTATTTTGATGCAGGCAAAGGATGCACTACGCTGGTTCCATGAGAGGGACCATGATTCACTCTCCAGTTGTCACTTGGAAACTTGTTTTTATTGTATCTTGCTTCCATGTATTTCTCATGTGTTTTTTCTCAAGGGAAGCTTTGTATGGAGAGAGGATCCAATTGGATGGCATGGCACCCATATGATAGCTCAGCAGAAGACTTGTTGGTATGGGGCATCATACAAGTTGACTATCATGGTCTCACTTCATGACTTGTATGAGGGAGAGATGAGGCAGCAGCAAAAATTGTTGTTGCTATGGTTACACTTGGGAGAGTATGGGAAAAATTCTTCCCATACTTTTCATGATATTTCCGGAAAGAAGGAAGGCACATTCATGGTGCAAGAAGGCTACCCTTCAGCATTGGAGGATTATGAGAGTCTTCCATGTTGGAAGAAGATCTTCTCACATAGCAGCATGATGGTGGATGGCTTTGGCATGTGGAATGTCAAAGGGATAAGTCATGGAGTGACAAGAGCCTTGTTACTAAGACCTACAGCATTGTCATTTGAGAGCATGTTCCTGTTGATGGAGTGTTCCAAAGGGAGTATGCAACCTCTCCCCTTGCAGATTTTTATGAGGGAATTCTCATGGGAGGGCTCACTTATGACCTCACTCTCAGCTCACACATGATGCATGGTAATAAATACATTTATTTGCTTGTTTATTACTCTATTGAGTACTTGTATTTTCTCACCATATGTAAATAGTGCATTGCTCCCCAAGAGAGCAAGATTATTTATGGGTTTCATGGTCACTTTAGGGACAAATCTTGTAATGTTGGTAACCTATATCTACATGAATTTGGGAAATTTTTGTATTGTTTTGATTGTACACATCTGGTCTATATTGTAGCTTACTACTTCATAGTAGATGAGCTAACATGCATAGCTGCAAATTATTTGAACAACTTGCCACTCGATGCTTTGAATCAGCAGTTGAAAGGAATGTGATGTATCCACTAGAGAGACCATATGTATCATCAAAACTTGCACATAACCTTCAGCCATTTTTTGATTTGGATGCCATGTGGTGATGATGTGCCATTCATCTTGTATGGAATGGTTTGGGTTGACATGACTCGTGACTTTGGAGGAAGGGTCTTTGGAGGCTCAATATTCTTCTTGCCATTGGAGGGAAATCATGTTGCAGCCCAAGATCAGCATGCCCTCTACACTTATCATAAGTGGAGAGGAGGACGGTGTGGGATAGGCCCTCTTTCCTATCATGTTCACTTATTCAGCCCACCTACATTTCAGGAGCACGAGGTGGAGGAGACTTTTCATGAGTTGCCATGTTGGAGGGTGACTCACTTCATTTGGATGATAGCATGGGTGAGGGAGGCACTCATTCACCATGATGATGATCACTCCTACTTTGTGGAGGCCATGAGACAGCTAGCAGGTTTCCATTCACACTTTCCACCTTTGATTGATGTAGACACTTTGGTTTTGCATACTTGGGAGGAAGCATTGGATGACAGTATATTTGTAGATTCTCTTGATGCAGTGATGGAGGCTATTGATGGGAGGCCACATGAGGAGGAGGGGATAAATTTTTCTCTCCTTATACATTTTCTTGAGGACAAGAAAATATTTTGGAGGGGAGGACTATAATGTTCCCAAATTTTAGCCTCGAAACTAAATGGAACATTAGAGTTAGCAGCAACTTTAGCTGGTAAATAAATGGGTAGAAAAGCCCATAAATATCCTAAGGAGGAATAAAATACTCCAAATGTGAAAGGGGACACTCTTTCTAGCCTAATAAAACACCTCCATGTGTGAACAAGGATGAAATCAAGCTACTTTGACTAAGTCAACAGCGCAGTTTTAGTGGAGGAGGAATCCAAGGAGGAATTGTAGAAATTTGAATAACTGATATATTATTCACCAAGATTCTCCTGATCACACACTATTTTAGCTTCATGCATAATACAGAATCTCTTCTACCATTGATCATTACATGCGGAAATAAAATCAATTGCATGCACACATTAAAACCACAAACAATCACACATATGAACACAGTATTTAATGGGAAAGCTTAAAGCTGAAAACCCAAACTATCTGTATATTATATGTCATGGAGATCATATAACAATCATAGTACAAAGCTCCTCACAAGCTCTCAGCACTACCTCCAATTGCTACACACTATCAAGCTAGATCTAGCAAAACACATGCTCCAATCTTTTTCCACTTGATAGCCAGCCTCTATTGCGTTTTCAATGCTATGGGATGGCTTCATTAAATAGATAAACCACCTGGCTTGTACTGCGCAATCCTCATGGGCTTCTCCACCTATCTGTGTGTTGCAAATAGCAACTATATAGTCACAACTGATAGTTAACCTGCTCTTTCACCTATTTCTGCACTGGTCTCCACTGAAACTGTCCATGCACTGAAGCTAACTAATGTATTCTTTAGTTGATTTAAGAGTTTATAATTAGTGAATTAATTAATAATTAATTCACACCACTCTCACTAATTGTATCAATTAGTTAAACTGAATACAAATAGCTCAACTATGTTTAGATTAGTTAAACTGAATACAACTCCACTAACTTCCTCAATCAACTCCACCAAACTCTTTCACATGAGTTCTAACTGAAGTATCCATGCAATAGCTCCACATAACCCTCAAGAATAGTGTAATTCCTTCTGTCAGCTCCTGTGCCACATCTGTGCACTTAACTGAAGTTCTCCAAGAGAATAAGATAATGTTTAGAGTCTAAATATTATTAAGAGCTAATAATATTCGACATATCTATTTTTAGACTGGCAATCTAAAAATAGATTCTTCCCAATATGTCTAAAAATAGAAGTCCATCTATTTTCTCCGACTTGACCAAACATCCATAAATAGCATCCTGCAACTCATAGAACATTATCCATATGTCTAAAAATAGACTTTGCGCCAAAAATAGCCTACGAGCCCACTTAGTGAAGGCGACTCCTTTCCACTAAGCTCATCATCTTGTTGCAATCTCAACACTCCATCTCAACAATATATGGATTATCTGCAACCCCTATCCTACCCCTGTGGTATTCTAATTTTCTCCTGGTGAGCACCTTCATCAAGATATCAGCATCTTGATCCTCCATAGGAATGTATGAAAGTAACATGATCTTCCGCTGCACACAATCTCTGATATGATGATACCGATCTATGAAGCCATGCCGCCTCAACTCATCCTCATGTCTGTACCATGATCCATATCCCGATGTGCCTCTGAGATATATCAATACATACTTCCCCGCCTTCCAAAAGAGCTTGGTAGGCTTAACCATAGCTTGTGAAAGCTGGTTAACTGCATAGCATATGTCGGGTCGTGTATTGACCAGATACATAAGCGACCCCACCAACTGTCGATAAACAGTGGAATCCACTACCTCCGCTGAAGTAGCATCCTCCTTCCTCCAACCACCAGGAAGAGGAGTATCAACAGGCTTGCAGCCATGCATGTTGAACTTCTCCAGTATCTCCTGGGCATTCACCGAGATTCTTCTGATCACACACTATTTTAGCTTCATGCATAATACATAATCTCTTCTACCATTGATCATCACATGTGGAAATAAAATCAATTGCATGCATACATTAAAACCATAAACAATCACACATATGAACACAGTATTTCATGGGAAATCTTAACACTGAAAACCCCAACTATCTGTATATTATATGTCATGGAGATCATGTAACAATCATAGTACAAAAGATCCTCACAAGCTCTCATGCACACCCTCAATTGCTACACACTATCAAGCTAGATCTAGCAAAACACATGCTCCAATCTTTTGCCACTTGATAGCCAGCCTCTATTGCGTAATTAATGCTATGGGATGGCTTCATTAAATAGATAAACCACCTGGCTTGAACTGCGCAATCATCATGGGCTACTCCACCTATCTGTGTGTTGAAAATAGCAACAGTATAGTCACAACTGATAGTTAACCTGCTCTTTCACCTATTTCTGCACTGGTCTCCACTGAAACTGTCCATGCACTGAAGTTAACTGATGCATTCTTTAGTTGATTTATGAGTTGATAATTAGTGAATTAATTAATAATTAATTCACACCACTCTCACTAATTGTATCAATTAGTTAAACTAAATACAAATAGCTCAACTATGTTTAGATTAGTTAAACTGAATACAACTCCACTAACTTCCTCAATCAACTCCACCAAACTCTGTCACATGAGTTCTAACTAAAGTATCCATGCAATAGCTCCACATAACCCTCAGGAATAGCGTAATTCCTTCTGTCAGCTCATGTGCCACATCTATGCACTTAACTGAAGTGCTCCAAGAGAATAAGATAATGTTTAGAGTCTAAATATTATTAAGAGCTAATAATATTCGACATATCTATTTTTAGACTGGCAATCTAAAAATAGATTCCGCCCAGTATGTCTAAAAATAGAAGTCCATCTATTTTCCGACTTGACCAACCATCCACAAATAGCATCCTGCAACTCATAGAACATGATCCATATGTCTAAAAATAGACATAGTCTAAAAATAGACTTTGCGCCAAAAATAGCCTGTGGGCCCACTTAGTGAAGGCGACTCCTTTCCACTAAGCTCATCATCTTGTTGCAATCTCAACAGGAATAACGCAATTTTGGAGGGAGATACATCTTTAGATGGAGATGACCTAATTGAGTGGGGCCAAGGGCAATAAAACTCATATATTATATAAGGAAGAGGATGGCAGCATTATTCTTCATGTTCTAGCTTATTATTCTTGTCTGCCAAGACTTGTTGCTGCTTTTCTGCTTAGCAAAGCTGCAGTGATGTTTAGCACTAGGTGTTCCCGAGCGGGAATCCCACCTCTCTCCTTGAGGAGCTTCATTGAGAGAGTTTGTATTCATCATTCCACATCAGGTTTTCAGGCCAAGCTTCATCCTACATCATCAACACATCTTTGCCAGAGATTGTGCAGTGTTGTTGGGTGCAGCAATGGAAGGGATTGGAATCCTGGCTTCTGAGTTAGTTTCTTATTGGAGGAAGGTTTCCTTCACTTGAGAGATCTGTTTGGAGAGCTCCAGAGCTTATTTCAGATCTTTGGTATAAAACCACACATTTCCCATACATTCCCAGCGTTGTTTCTTCTAGGTAATGCATTATTCTGGAGGCAATGTTCATTGCATGGTTTGGT
Organism: Pinus albicaulis; assembly: GCA_034641835.2. Classification (NCBI taxonomy): domain Eukaryota; kingdom Viridiplantae; phylum Streptophyta; class Pinopsida; order Pinales; family Pinaceae; genus Pinus; species Pinus albicaulis. The sequence goes on along the minus strand of CM076584.1, from coordinate 1,706,172,930 downwards.
GGCTCTGTTGCTGAGTTTCTTTGTGATTGAAAGGTCCATCCTTTCATGGGAGGAAGCATTTTAGGGATCTGCATCATATCAGTCATCATTGGGCCTTCTATACTCTTATGCTTTAGTTTTGTAGTGATTATTCAGTAATTTTCTGAAGATTACATTTGTATGCAGAGTATTTGGCAAGAAACCCTTGCCGGGTTCTCTTGTATTTTGTATGAGGAGACTAGATATATGTACTTCAGCATTATTCATTAATATAAGAGTAGATATATTGTTCTCCCATGTTTTTATATTAAAACCCTCTTTAGAATATGCAGTTCATTGATGCAGCAACTCCGGTAAAATGCAGTTTTGGGGTTTTTATCCATTTTCAGCTACACTAGTGTGGGAGGTATGTTTAACCCATCTAGTTCCATTTCTTTCTGATCCCCTCTTGTATTTATATGTTAAATAGACGTATCCATGGGATCCAAGTGATGATTTCACTGTTTTATTGCATATTTTGCTGCGAATGCATTTTTAATGCATGATTCATGAGCATTCCTTATTGTGGAATATTACAATAAGAAGGCAGTCAACAAATGTCCTGGAGACCAGAGTTCTTTGAGTGGCTCCGTCGACAACTGATTTTCATGGAGGACTAGCCCTATTCTGGCACGGATTTTACCAATGATGTAGATCTCCCACTCCCAAAAGGAGATGATTTGGATGAAGCATTGGGTAGGACTTGTTATTTCCCAAATCCACCTTAGGCTGAAAGAATGCGGAATTCAGGGTAACACCAAACCACGCTCAGTCTGGTAGCTAGCCCTACCAGAACAGGATAGGGCTCTCTCCGGGTCAATCTCAGCGATAAGTAATCAATAGGGTTTGAGATGACTGAAATGAATGCTAATTTTAGGCTAGGTATATGAATCAAGGATTTTGGAATGATTTTTAGGGTTTTTGCTGGAAAAAAGGGAAAGGCAGTTTTGGGTGCGGGGATAAGGCCCAGTTTTTTACAGAGTTCCGATTGGGGCAGGGAAAGCAATGGTTTTAATGCTTTGAATTGAATAGATGGATGGTTTAGACCGCTGAGGAGCTGAAGAAGGCAAGAGATCTCAATGATCCTCTCCAAACTGATGAAAACATGTAAAATCAAACAAAACCAAAGGCAGAGCAAAGCCAAGCTATTGAATTCCACCTTTAACACTAATTTGTTTAATTTAAGAAGAACAGAGAAGGGAAATGATACACATAAACATTAATGAACTTACAAATACATAGAGAAGAAACACCATCAAAACTCAGAGCCACAAGGATCCCAAAAAGTGCTGCAAAACCCTGGTCTTTCCTTAGCCAAAAATGCAGAAGTGATGTACAATGGAGTGCCAAACAATTCCCAAGAGTCCAACCTTGAAAATGTCTCATAAAATATAATATATAGACAATTCTAACCCATTCCCATGCCTCTAGGGGTCGATCTCATCCTTCTAGGAGCTGTTTCAACCAATTCTAAACTAGGAACTGAAATCTAGGCAATCAAACAACTTGCCTCTATATGCTAGGAAACTGATTCATTCATTTAATTTTCACTTTTTAGTGAATGAATCCTCTATAACAAGTAAATATGAGCCAAAATTACATCATAGTCATCAAATTACATCAAGATAGATCAATAGTTACATCAAAAAGTAAAACTAGTCAAAACTGGGCGAATTTCTGAGCTGAAGAGTGAAAATGAGGCCAAATTTCTCTATGCGCCGCGCCCAAAAACTCAATACGTCGTGCCACTTTGAGCCTATTTTTGAGGAACTTTTCGAAGTCCAAATTGAGCACATGATAGCTCGTTCGAAAGCCCTATCTGTCTACTATCCAACCCAAGTGGAATTTTTCTATTTGGATGTCATTTTCCCCTCCAAAACTTCAATCTCCCAACATTGGTTCCTGCTGGTGCAAAAAGTGGCAGAAAGGCCATTTTCAAGGTGTTTCTGGCCCTTTAGGCAGCCCAGAACTTGATGAAATGCTCCGGCCATTCCTGAACATACATAATTTATCATAAAAAACCAAAAAATATCATTTTTTCCTCCAGAAGATGTCCCAATCATAAGCGTGTGCCAAGTGGCGCGACGCGTCGGGCAGAAAAACCTATCTTGAGACCAAAATTTCAAAATTGAAAAAATTTTCTCCAAATTCCTTGAAATTTTGGCTGGAGGTCCATAATCAAGTATCATGCTCAACCAAAGAAGCTTCGGCTAAGATTCGGAGTCTATCCTCCCTTTTCCTCCGTTTTAGTGCCCTCCTAGTGCATGCAGTTCAGTGGTGAAAACACTGTCTCGGTCATATGAGCTATCTGTGTCCATCTCCATGATGTTGAAATTCTATGTCAAGTGAATGTTTGACCTGTATGAGATGGAAAACAACAATTTGGTGTATTTGCCTCTGATTTCCAAATGTGTGCCAAGTAGGAAGGGACTGTGGTAAAAATGGAGCAGTGGGAACAATGAAGTCTTGCCAAGTGGTAGTTTTCCCTTTGAGGATTTGAAAAACTTTAGAAGAGGGGACAACCACTTGAATTTTGGAGTAACTTGGGATTTTGGGGATTTTTAACAAGTGAGATGGAAAGAGGGAATGAAGGTGAAATGATATGACTTGGGATGGAGAAATAAGGTACGAGATGATATGAGTGGATTGGAATATAAGGGAATAGGGGATTAACAGTGATGATAGGATTACAGTGAAAGGAAGGGATGAAAAAAATTGGAAATGAACAAATTTGGCACCATAATCACTTTAAAGCACCAATTATAAAACCCTAAGGGAACAATTTCTACCAAGTGAATAGGGTTTATAACTTGACATTCAAATTCTCATATTCCCTTTCCAAACAAACCCAAACGCTGGCATAATAGCATTTAAAAACTCACAAAATTATTTGAAACATAGAAGGTTGAGTCAATTTTTAGTTTTCATGAAGCAGAGGCAAAAATTAGGTGTTCTTGCCCAATGCGCTGCGCACCAACCCAATGCGCCGCGCCATAAATAGTGCATTTCGCAGGAGGCTTTTGGAGGCCTTCTCGGTGTCCAAATTGGGTGAATGATAGCTCGTTGGAAATATTATTGAGTCTAATTTCCATCCCAACTGGAATTTTTCAATTTGGTGTTCATTTACCCTGTCAAAAATCAAATCTCCCAAGACTGGTCAAAATGTGCAAGATGAGGCTGCCTCAAGGCAGAGTGTTGTTGAAGTAAACTTTTGAAGGTCTTCCTAAACTCCAAATTGAGCTCATGATAGCTCATTGGAAATATCCTTGTTTCTAGTTATCATTTGACTCATCAAGCAAGTCATTTTTCCAACCAAGCTAGGAGAAAGCTTGATTTTCCCAAGGTCACTTCAGAGGTGCATTCAATTCTCCTGAGGCAACGGTATTTTTGACATTTCTCTAATAACATGACACCTGTGTAAAAATAGAAGGATTTTTTTCTTCCTTGGCCTTTTTTGGACAAAAACCTCTCTCATTTTTCCCAAATTCATCTTTTATTTCTCATAAACATCATTTGAGTGAAATCTATCCCGATGTGTGGAACAAGGGATTTGTCGAAATGAAGCGACATGAAGGAGATAAGGGGCTTCTAAATTCTTGAGAAAATTTTTGGAAGTAGGGAGGGATGTTAGGAAGTAGGGGAAAGTGGAATTTCAGAGATTGAGTGAGGGGAAGGGTTCCAAAAGGGAAAAACACAGGCCTAGCCTAGAAAATTGCCAAGTTGTAGCAAGAAACTAGGGTTTGTGCAAAAATGAGGAATTTGGGGAATCTCAGTAATGGGAAGTCTTTAATAAGGTACATTAAGGATAGGGGAAGGTGTATGAACATCAGGATACAATTTTTGCTGATGATTTGACCATCCAAGAGAAATTACCTCCAAAACCCTAGGAGAGGGAAGTGAACCTTACCTAGGCACAACTGAAGCATGAACAAGGTGTAAAATGACCCATTGGAACTTGAAATGATGATGAAAACCCTCTTAATGATGGTACGCTCAGTTGAATGGTGACATGGACCGACATTTGGACAACTTTTAAAGGAGTAAAAGCAAACCCTAGACCTAATACCTAGTGACCAAATTTTACTTGAAGACTCACTGGAATGACAAAATTTGACCTTGGCATCTTAAAATCACTTTGTAAGAGCATGTTTGATCACTGGAAGAAGGCTGCAAAGTCTGACACTAACATTGGCTCCAATGGGGATGGTAGCTCCTTGGAGGTGCCAAGAACTACAGATCTTTGGAAAGAAGACAGTGCCTTCATCCATTGGGCAATGGAGTCAAAAACTCAAGCTGAAATGCATGACTGAAAATTGATGACTTGACGTCACAAATTGACTCTTAATTAACTAAAAACTAACTCAATACTTAAACACAACCAAAAAACTAGAAAATATGCTCAATATGAAGCTTATTCAATACAACCTACTCTAGCTGTTTCATTCATCACCTGATTAAGTGAAATGAAACAACCAATGCAACCATGTACGTATTGCAACTGCTGTTTGGATTCTCCGCAAGTGCTCATTTATGAACAACAAGAGAGAAATACTGAAGGGAAACTCCCATGAAAACTTGTGAACAGATCTGTTGAATGCTATGAATTCTCTATCCGCCTCCAAAAACACTGCATAAGGATCTTGAAGTTCATGCACACTAGGACTTATCTCATCCAATGGATTACTTTTCTTCTCCTCATACCATGAATGAAAATTTTGTTTTGAGCTTTGTGATGAGCTTTGTGACGAGACTCTTGCTAAAAATGACAAAGAGACCGGCTGCCAGATCAAGTTTGTATCAGTATATGTTTCAAGCTTACATATAGTCAATGGAGAAAAACTTTGACTACAGACATCATCCAACACATCAGCTATTGGATCGTGAAAAACTTGAAAAGACTGCAACCCATTTTATATTGTTTCTGATGAGATTACATGATTTTCTACAAGCTGCTCATTTGAAGATTTACTATGCAATTTACCCTTCAAAAACTGAAATGATTCAAAACAAAATGGTACGGAATCATCTTGTATCATTTGATCGTATGTGCCAGCTTCCATGTCCTCATCTGAAACTTGACAATCAATGGCATTTGGGGGCTGCAAATCTGAATATGAGAAATCTTGAACAAATTTTTCATTGCCCTCAGGATGGTCCAAATCAAGACTTGTTGACAGTTGATTTCTGATTGCATGGAAATTGTCTCTGATGAACTGAAATGAGTCAAAACAAAAAGGCAAAGATCCTTCACTTACTTCAAAATTTGCTTCACTTTCCTCATCATTGTCATAGCTGATATGTATCGGTTGATAACTGTACTCGAGCTGCTGAAAGTGAACTTCCTCCTTCCACAAACTAGCTGCTGATTTGTCTACAAGATTAGCTTCTATTTGGAGAACATAATCATCATCATACTGATCAAACTGAGGCAAATCATCAGTATAAAACACATCATCAAGCATACATGTCATATCAACAACTCCCTCTTCTCCAAAATGATATATAAAACAATCACTATGACAACTGGAATAAGAAACAAAATGTTTTGGATCAACAACTTGTTCTTCTTCAATCATCGAGCCATGGGCTTGAACATTATACTCATTCCTTGTGGTCATATTTTGCATCATCTCTTCTACTGCACTTACCAACATGTCAAGATTTACCTCTAGATATGTCAATTTCTCTGGATCTACGTTTTTCATCTCTTCTTCCTTCAACCTTGCCCTTCGGATTTGCAAATGAGCCTCTACATTTACTGCACTGTTCTGCATCTCTTGAAGTGTTGCAATATTCCTTTCTCTCAAATAAAACTCCATTTCCGGATCAAAAGCACCCATGTAGTGCAAGAGAGCAGATCTAGGAGAAGGTCTTATATCAGCTGGCATCAAAAAATATACTTGGTTAAATATGGCAGAAAACTGTTGTACTGTCTCCCCTGGCAGTCTTTTCAGCTGATTATACTCTTCTATAATCAAGAAAAGGTTCTGTCTGACCACCCACCTGTCAAGGAAAACTTCAATGAACTGCTGGAAATCTGAGATGCTCGCATCAGGCAGGGATTTGAACCAACTCTTCACTTTGCCTTGCAAAGAAAGAGCAAAAAGCCTAATACTAACATCTTCGTCATCAACTTCAAAAAGATCTAGAAAAGTCTCAACATTCTGCACATGTTGTTCAGCATTGATGTTGTTACATTCGCCATCAAATCTTCGTAGATATAGGTCATAATTTTTAGGGAAAGCATGAAGAACAGAAGGTAAAACAAGAGGTTTGTATCGATCTGGAATTTTACAAGGTATAGGGGTATGTACAAATGCGGCAGAATCAGTCTTGGTCTCTTGAGGTTCATCAGTTTGAAGATGGTCATCACAAGATTCGGAAAAAGGGTCTTGATCAAGCTCAAAGGCATGGAAATCTTTGGTATTCACAATCTTCAAAGGGAAGGAATCAAATGCAGGCCGAGGATCTTTTCTCAAATACAATATACTTTGCAAAGCCTTCTTGAAATTTTCGGGAAAAGAGAAGAAATAATTTATGACAAAGAATAAAATGTCTTAGATGAAATTCCAACTTGAATACATGATCTTTGCATATCATCCTTTCATGTTTCTGCTAATCAGGTTCATCCTCCAGTGGAGTCCTTGGATCTGATCTCGAAACTGATTTAGAGTCGCCAGGTGAATGATTTTAGCCTTGCGGTGTCTGATCGTTGTCCACCATCAACCGTCAGATCTGAACTTGATACATGTACTGGGGCAAGACAATCCACAAGTCAAGTTTCAAGTTCACAAGCTAGACCGGAGATTGACTTAAGCAGCGTTTATCTACTTCCGCTAATGCAAAGCAAAATCGTTTCGAAGGCTATCTAGCATAACTTCAGGCTCCTTCTGTAGCTTATAAAACAATTAACACCAACAAGCAAACCATTTTCCCCCCAGTATGGTCGCCACTATGTTATAGCCCAAATCCACCTTAGGCTGAAAGAAGGCGGAATTCAGGGTAACACCAAACCACGCTCAGTATGATAGCTAGCCCTACCAGAACAGGAGAGGGCTCTCTTCGGGTCAATCTCAGCGATAAGTAATCAATAGGGTTTGAGATGACTGAAATGAATGCTAATTTTAGGCTAGGTATATGAATCAAGGAGTTTGGAATGATTTTTAGGGTTTTTGCTGGAAAAAAGGGAAAGGCAGTTTTGGGTGCGGGGATAAGGCCCAGGCTTTTACAGAGTTCCGATTGGGGCAGGGAAAGAAATGGATTTGATGCTTTGAATTGAATATATGGATGGTTTAGACCGCTGAGGAGCTGAAGAAGACAAGAGATCTCAAGGATCCTCTCCAAACTGATGAAAACATGTAAAATCAAACAAAACCAAAGGCAGAGCAAAGCCAAGCTATTGAATTCCACCTTTAACATTGATTTGTTTAATTTAAGAAGAACAGAGAAGGGAAATGATACACATAAACATTAATGAACTTACAAAGACATAGAGAAGAAACACCATCAAAACTCAGAGCCACAAGGATCCCAAAAAGTGTTGCAAAACCCTGGTCTTTCCTTAGCCAAAAATGTAGAAGTGATGTACAATGGAGTGCCAAACAATTCCCAAGAGTCCAACCCTGAAAATGTCTCAGAAAATATAATATATAGACAATTCTAACCCATTCCCATGCCTCTAGGGGTCGATTTCATCCTTCTAGGAGTTGTTTCAACCAATTCTAAACTAGCTGGAACTGAAATCTAGCAATCAAACAACTTGCCTCTATATGCTAGGAAACTGGTTCATTCATTTAATTTTCACTTTTTAGTGAATGAATCCTCTAGAACAAGTAAATATGAGCCAAAATTACATCTTAGTCATCAAATTACATCAAGATAGATCAATAGTTACATCAAAAAGTAAAACTAGTCAAAACTGGGCGAATTTCTGAGCTGAAGAGTGAAAATGAGGCCAAATTTCTCTATGCGCCGCGCCCAAAAACTCAATGTGTTGCGCCACTTTGAGCCTATTTTTTAGGCACTTCCCAAAGTCCAAATCGAGCGCATGATGGCTCGTTGGAAAGCCTTGTCTGTCTACTATCCAACCCAAGTGGAATTTTTGGATTTTGATTTCATTTGCCCCTCCAAAACTTCAATCTCCCAACACTGGTTCCTGCTGGTGCAAAAAGTGGCAGAAAGGCCATTTTCAAGGTGTTTTTGGTCCTTTAGGCAGCCCAGAACTTGATGAAATGCTCCGGCCATTCCTGAAAATACATAATTTATCATAAAAAACCAAAAAATATCAAGTTTTCCTCCAGAAGATGTCCCAATCATAAGCGCGCGCCAAGTGGCGCAACGCGTCAGGCGGAAAAACCTATCTTGAGACCAAAATTTCAAAATTGAAAAAAATTTCTCCAAATTCCTTGAAATTTGGGCTGGAGGTCCATAATCAAGTATCATGCTCAGCCAAAGAAGCTTCGGCTAAGATTCGGAGTCTATCCTCCCTTTTCCTCCGTTTCAGTGCCCTCCTAGTGTATGCAGTTTAGTGGTGAAAACACTGTCTCGATCATATGAGCTATCTGTGTCCGTCTCCATGATTTTGAAAGTCTATGTCAAGTGAATTTTTGACCTGTATGAGATGGAAAACAACAATTTGGTGTATTTGCCTCCGATTTCCAAATGTGTGCCATGTAGGAAGGGACTGTGGTAAAAATGGAGCAGTGGGAACAATGAAGTCTTGCCAAGTGGTAGTTTTCCCTTTGAGGATTTGAAAAACTTTGGAAGAGGGGAAAACCACTTGAATTTTGGAGTAACTTGGGATTTTGGGGATTTTTAACAAGTGAGATGGAAAGAGGGAATGAAGGTGAAATGATATGACTTGGGATGGAGAAATAAGGTACGAGATGATATGAGTGGTTTGGAATATAAGGGAATAGGGGATTAACAGTGATGATAGGATTATAGTGAAAGGAAGGGATGAAAAAAATGGGAAATGAACAAATTTGGCACCACAATCACTTTAAAGCACCAATTATAAAACCCTAAGGGAACAATTTCTAACAAGTGAATAGGGTTTATAACTTGACATTCAAATTCTCATATTCCCTTTCCAAATGAACCCAAACGGTGGCATAATAGCATTTCAAAAACTCACAAACTTATTTGAAACATATAAGGTTGATTCAATTTTGAGTTTTCATGAAGCAGAGGCAAAAATTAGGTGTTCTGGCCCAATGCGCCGCGCACCAACCCAATGCGCCGTGCCATAAATAGTGAATTTTTTAGGAGGCTTTTGGAGGCCTTCTCGGTGTCCAAATTGGGTGCATGATAGCTCGTTGGAAATATTATTGAGTCTACTTTCCATCCCAACTGAAATTTTTCAATTTGGTGTTCATTTACCCTGTCAAAAATCAAATCTCCCAAGACTGGTCAAAATGTGCAAGATGAGGCTTCCTCAAGGCAGAGTGTTGTTGAAGTCAACTTTTGAAGGTCTTCCTCAACTCCAAATTGATCTCATGATAGCTCATTGGAAATATCCTTGTGTCTAGTTATCATTTGACTCATCAAGCAAGTCATTTTGCCAACCAAGCTAGGAGAAATATTGATTTTCCCAAGGTCACTTCAGAGGTGCATTCAATTCTCCTGAGGCAACGGTATTTTTGACATTTATATAAAACCATGACACCTGTGTAAAAAGAGAAGGAGGTTTTTATTCCTTGGCCTATATGGGACAAAAACCTCTCTCATTTTTCCAAAATTCATCTTTTATTTCTCAGAAACATCATTTGAGTGAAATCTATCCCGATGTGTGGAACAAGGGATTTGTCGAAATGAAGCGACATGAAGGGGATAAGGGGCTTCTAAATTCTTGAGAAAATTTATGGAATTAGGGAGGGATGTTAGGAAGCAGGGGAAAGTGTAATTTCAAATATTGAGTGAGGGAAGGGGTCCAAAAGGGAAAAACACAGGCCTAGCCTAGAAAATTGCCAAGTTGTAGCAAGAAACTAGGGTTTGTGCAAAAATGAGGAATTTGGGGAATCTCAGTGATGGGAAGTGTTTAATAAGGTACATTAAGGATAGGGGAAGGTTTATGAACATCAGGATACAAGTTTTTTTGATGATTTGACCATCCAAGAGAAATTACCTCCAAAACCCTAGGAGAGGGAAATGAACCTTACCTAGGCACAACTGAAGCATGAACAAGGTGTAAAATGACCCATTGGAACTTGAAATGATGATGAAAACCCTCTGAATGATGGTACACTCAGATGAATGGTGACATGGACCGACATTTGGACAACTTTTAAAGGAGTGAAAGCAAACCCTAGACCTAATACCTAGTGACCAAATTTTACTTGAAGACTCACTGAAATGACAAAATTTGACCTTGGCATCTTAAAATCACTTTGTAAGAGGATGTTTGATCACTGGAGGAAGGTTGAAAAGGCTAACACTAACAAGACTCTTTTTTTTTTATTTTGATGAGTATTATGATTTATTTTATTATATATGTTCTGATTTTAATCCATCTATTTGAAAATGTTGGCCCAAAAAGACTTGCATGAATGTCTCCAATAGCACGAAGGATTCCTCATGATTTTGATGTGGCCCCTCATGGTGAGGGAGGCGAGGAGGAGGAAATCTTATGCAACCTGGAGGGACTCACTAGTAGAATCCCAGACTATGCGAAATTTTATGATGTTCCTCACGCATACCAGAGACACACTGCGGGGGTGTCAAACTGTGTTCTTTGCTTATTGAGGCAGCTTGTGCGGGCAGTGACATGCTACCATGAGCATCATGCCGACTAGACACCTAGGCTTTTATTTCTACATATTTTTTAAGAGACATGATGTCTCAGGATGTAACCAAAACATACATATTTTTTGAACTTATGATGCCCATGGAGGAAAACACTCGATAAATATGTGTGTGTGTGTGTGTGTGTGTGTGTGTACTTATTTTCCTATATGAATCATATCATGTGATGATGATGTTGTACAAATTACGCAAATGTCTATCTAATACAATATTGGCTATTGTATCATTTAACGCATTTCATTGGTCTAGGAATATGTTGATATGTGATGTAACCAAAATGTCTTTCTAGTAAACGAACACGCAAGTACAACCTTAAGATTTGAGGATTTCTAATAAAATAATGCCCATTAAGCTAAAGAAAAACAAGCTGAGATTCTAGGTTAAAAATCAATGAACGAATGTCAAGAGCAATGGCCTCCGTTATGATTTCAATGATAGCACTATATTCAGTGACATTATTTGTGGTTCGTCCTAGGCAAATACCTTGAAGTTCTATCAACTCACCATTAGGATTATAAATCACCCAGGCTGCAGAAGATAGATTCTGGGTATTGCGGGAGGCACCATCCGTGAAACCAACATAAGGAGTAACAGACATCTACACAATAAGAAACGACACAATAAGCAAGAAAATCGCTTGCAAAGCACACCAAGCCAAAAATGTACAAAAATGAAAAAACACCTATGTAAAAAAGAAACATGTATGAGAAACTCATGCATAGTATTTTTTGAGATACAGCGCATTTCCGAGCTGATCCATAGGGTAACCTTCATAATAAATTAGCTCATAAACCCCATTCTGCAAAAGATGCTTAACAATATAGGGTCCATGCCACATGGGTTGGAATTTTCTTGCCCCCAGCTTATCGTGAGCTTGTTCATACAGGAGGACGAGGTCTCCTTATACAAAGGAACGAGGGGAAACTAACTGGTCAAATTGAGCTTTGACCCACTTTTTATGTGCTTCTATGAAAAGAGCAGCAAAGCAGCAAGTTTCATCAAGCCTCTCTAAATATGGAAGACACTCTTCTTCTTGTGAAGTATTAGGCAGTAATTCAACAGCTATCTTGAGAGAAGGGATTTCACATTCAATCATAAGGGTAGCTTCCAGACCATAGACAAGCTGGAATGGAGTGAATCCGGTCGCATACTTCACTGAGGTTCAGTAAGCCCAGAGAGATGAAAACAACATGAAATGCGAGTTTGAATTTTGCATCCCAATCACACATTGAAGCATAGTGATGAGAACCTTGTTCACGGCTTCAACCTAGCCATTGGCTTGAGGGTAGTACGGTGTTGAGTTGTCGTGATGCACACCCAACTTAGAAGTCCACTCAACCATCATATAATGACAAAAATGAGAACCATGATCAGTAACAATGGATTGAGGGACACCAAACCTAGTAATGACATGATTGAATAGAAATTGTATGGTTGTCTTGCTGTCAACTGTAAGTGTAGGCATTGCTTCGGCCCATTTCGTGAAGTAGTCAACGACGACGATAATATAAGCATGCCCCCGGCCGAGTGAGGGTTACGCTTCATAAAATTGATGCCCCACTTCGCAAAGGGACCAATGGTAATGACAAGATGAAGGTGTGTGGGTGGAACGTGCATCTTGCACTGATAAATCTGGCAATTGTGACACTTACCAAAAGCAACAATGCAGTCTTTAAAGATGATGGGCCAAAAATAGCCAGCACGAATAATATTTTGTGCAGTATCATATCCAGACATGTGACCACCATAATTTCTAGAGTGGAAATCATTGAGGACCTTTTCAGCCACCTCAAGAGTCAAACACCAGCGAAGAACATAAGCAGCTCTGACGTGGGAGAGAGTATATCCAACTATGCGATTAGGTTGCGAATGATGGCGGAAGCGTCGACGAGCATCCTTCGTCAACTCAGATCAGAAGGTGGAATTTTGAAGATATATAATGATATCACCATACCAAGGATCAAGGGTGCTAATAAGAAAAAGTGTGTTGTTCGAAATGCATTCCTCAAAACCAGATGGAGCAGAATCAGAAGGGAGAGAGAAAATCAAATCAGCGAAAACTAATGACTTCTTCGATTTGGCGGTAGTAAACTCCAAATAAAACTCTTGGAGGATAACAATCCACTTCAAGTATTTCCCCCCCAGCAATTGATGAGTCAATATGTAAGTCATGGGGTTGTAATCAGAAATCACGGTCACTGTGCGCAAGAGAATATAGAGACAAAAATGTTGAACAACTTAAACAACAGCCAACGCCAACTTCTCGACATGTGCGTAACGTGTTTCAGTATCGAGAAGATTACAAGAAAAATAATAAATGACGTGCTCATCACCTTCATCGTCATCTTGCACCATAACCATGGAAATAGTGCTAAATGCGGAAACCAAATAGAGGGTGTAATTGCGATGATAATTGGGAGGACGCAATAGAGGAGCATTGATAAGAAACGTCTTCAGTGCATCGAACTATTTTTGGGCAATCTTGTCCTAGAGGAATAGGACGCCTTGCTTAAGTAATCACGTAAAGCCTTTGGAAACTTTAGCATAGTTTGGTATAAAACAGCGCAGGAAGTTAGCTTTCCCTTGCAGACTTTGTAGATGATTTAAGGAGGAAGGAGAGGGGAGATTAAAAATAGCTTCAATTTTGAGGGGATCGAGATGAATTTCATCTTTAGAGATGAAAAACCCTAAGATTCTACCGGAATCAGCGCAGAAAATGCACTTATACGGATTGAGCCGAATGTTATAGCGTCGACAGCGAAGAAATATTTGACGGAGATGATCTGGGTGGTCTTTATGTTTAGCCGAATGAGTCGGAAGGTCATCCAAGTAAGGTTGAAAAATTCACTTGATATCATGGAAATCATATGGCATTTCTCTTTGAAATGTATCCCTGGCATTTTTAAGACCAAAAGGGAGCTTCTTATAGGAGAAAGTACCCAAAGGAAAGATAAAGGCAGTCTTGTGTTGATCATTCGAAAGAATATTAATATGGTTGTACCCAGAAAATCTATCCATAAGGGAAAATATCTCACTCCCAGCACATTTATCAATGATCTGGTCAATAAAAGGAGTGGGATACTTTTCCTTAGCATAAGCACGGTTGATATCATGGTAATCTAAATAGACCCGAATATTACCATGTTTCCTATTCATAGGAACAATATTAGAAACCCATTTTGTCAAGGGAATTGGATAAATGAAACCAGATCTAAGAAGTTTTTCAACTTCACCTTTAATAGCAGTCGCCTTTCTAGGGTGCACAGGATGAAGACGCTGGCGAACAAGCTTCGCACCAGGATAAGTAGGAATCTCATGCACCACTATACTCGGATCAATGTCGGGCATTTCTTTGTAAGACCAAGTGAAAACGTCATGAAACTCGTGGAAGAGACTACCATAGACCTCGATCTGATCAAGAGAATAGGTCACCCTAATATGGATGTTCTCGACAACCCCCATTTTGACAAAGATGTCGATAAGAATCGCTTGCATCATGTTTCCCAAGTTACCTTCCGCAAATACTTTTTTTTTCAAGATGGGCGTCTGAAGCAAATGAGAAGGAACTTGAGAAGCGAACTTATTGAGACAAGTAGACATGGCCCCAAGGCCAAGAATGAAAGAGGAACAATGATAACTATCGTCCCAAGGAGGATCCTCAAGAGACATAATTTCCACAATGGCCTCATCAGTGGGAAATATATCGTTTAAGGGATCAGACAAATATAAATCTCTGAACAAATGGGATTGAGAATAAGTTTCAAGATACATACTCAAAGGAGCATGATCAGAGGGTGAAGGAGTCGAAGCTGAAATAAGTTCACAATTATCAATTTCTATTGGGCTTAACGGCATCGAGTCACCAAACGAATTAATCTGCTCAGGTGAATGGATGACCCACGGATAAGAAGACCTAGAGATCATGTTAACCTGAGCAGTGTTGGGTGGAGGAAGAGGAAAAAGATCCATGAGGACAGGACCTTTGAAGAGACCTGTCCCTATGCTCTCATCAGGCGTAGGAATACAATCTACATATGGGACGTTGCTCTCGGAAGACAAAGAAGTGAAAAAGGTCAATTGATCGACAGTGATGATCTTTCCTTCGTGCGGAAATCGAAGAACATGAAAGAGAGTGGATGGAACACATAACATGGTGTGAGTCCAATTGCGACTGAGGAGAAATTTGTAATTGAGCTTGGCGTAAATGACTTCAACCTCAACATTAACTATTTTCCCTTCTAACGTAATAGGTAAACTAGCGAGAACACCGAGAGGGCGAGATTCCCTTCCATCAAAATCTTGTAAAGAGTTTGGAGATGAAGTGAGGGCTGGAGAGCCAATGGCTTTCCAGGAGGTAGATGACATGACACATGTAGATGCACCCTCATCCACTACTGCTCGATGGATATTATTTATGTTAATACCAACTTGGATGATCAGTGCAAGCTGGTGAGGGAGACGTGGGACAAAATATTCCAAATCGAAAGTGATAAGGCTCGAATCAGTGGGATCAACCCCACTGATGGTAGATAACAAAGCCTTTCGTTGAGATGAACAACTCTGAAGTGCTTCCAATTCAAACATTGAAGATGGCACCTGAGCCAAATCCTCAACAATACTGTAATTTTGAGTAGCACGAATGTTAGGATTGTATTAAGACTTACGGAGTACACCTTTGGAAGGTGGTCATACAATGGGCTCAGTACTAGGCCTTTCAATCTGAAGAGGGCTAGAAGCATGTGGGGGAGGAGGACCATCAGTGATTTCCTTCCCTATTGCCTGACGTGATTCTGTATAATCCTTCGATCGGGCAGCAATAGAAATGGATGCAAAACTGTTCATCATGAAAACTTGAGAGCCAAATGGGGCGAAGAACTAAGGTTGTTCCACCAACTGAGTTTTTTGTGATGGGAAAGGCTCTTTAAGAATAGTTGGAGTGCCTTGGGTGCCTTTGAGAAATCGACTCACTTCGGCCCGTCAGGGACAGTCCTTGGTGTAATGCTCTTCATCACAAATCAAACAAGGGTACTCCAGTTTTCTTTGTGAACCATCATCAGCACGAGATTTCTGAGAATCCTATTTTGAGGTATCGACTTTGGCCCTACCATTACCCTTCGTTTTACCCTTGGAAGTTTTATCCGCTGGATTGGACTAGACGACATTCACTTCTGCGATTTTACCAGAATTCAGAGGTGGTTGAGAAGCAGTATCGTTGGAAGGTGTAGATTTTTTCTTCATAGGATTATGAGAAGACTTCCAAGAAGTCTAAGACACAGAACTAATGATACCTTCAACGGATGGCATCGTCGGTGCTTTGGAAGTTCCAGGTCGAGGGGCATCATGCAAGAGTCTATACAATGTGCCAGGTTGAGAGTACACGAGATCAAGGTACTGGGCATGAGTGATGGCTTGTTCCTCAGTAACGCATGCCCCCATAGCAATGTCCTTAGCAATCGAAGCAATGAAGGAGGTAGTGAACCAATCTGTTAGAAGTTGATCCAAAATCTCATACTTGATCAAAAGACAGTGATGCATCCATTCATGAATATGATCATAGATATGAGTAGCTCAATCTTGCTTCAAGGATGTGAGGAGGTGTGTCCCAGTTTCATACCAAACTGGTAACTGGAAGTGCGTGAGAAATGTCATGGCTAAATATTTGAAATTATGGAAGATGTCGCGAGATAGTTCAATGTACCACTTGGCAGCGGCACCAGTGAGAGTCCGTTGGAAAAGACGGAGTCGAATGGAATCGTCAACCCAAGTGTTAGAGGAACACCAAAGATGGTGCGTCATAACATGCACTTGGGGTTATTCTCTGGACTTGCCCTCAAATTTGGGACAATCGCCGGGAATTTTAGTCGGAACTAGACACCAATACGGATTATGAAGGATAGGATCGTTCATCAACTTTGACACATCAGGCAGTTCCAATGTAGCAAGGAAAGTTAATTGAGTATTGAAAGGCATTACAGGTCATTGATAAAGACTAGTATTAGGATTCCACCCAGTTTGAGAGAAATTATGCCCCCATATGTTTTGTCTCGGAGGATTCTATCCATAGGGGTTATAAGCTTGATATTTCTTCCCATACATGGGTTGAGGACCAGGATATTGATTCTAAGCATACCACTAAGATCCTGTCTGAGCAACGTATGGATTTTTTTGCAGAATGTAAGCAGTGCCTTGAGGTGCATTATACAACACTTGAGTTTGACCTTGAGGAAGATATGCAGTGCCCTAAGGCGCACCGTATACCATCTGGGATTGACCTTGAGGAATTTAAGTAAAGCCTTGAGGTTGAACGGGTTGCCCCTAGGGCACATGTTGACCCGGATAATGAGGTCTGACAGGTTGTCCCTGCGGAGCAGGTTGGCCTGGATGCTGAGATACACCGAGTTGCCTTTGTGGAAAAGGTTGGATAGATGTTTGGGATGGGCCAGGTTTCCCCTGAAGACCAATTTTACCCAGCGTAGGACCATAGGGTTTTCCTTGTTGTACAAAATTTTGGACTTGCTAAACGTAAGGTTGGTGTTGTTGCACAAAAGGTTCTCCCGGTTGAGGATAATTCTACCCCTCGGGAACATAACATGCTCCTTGTTGAATATAAGGTTGACCAGTAGGACCATAGGGTTGTCCTTATTGGACGAAAGTTTGTCCCTGTAACTTTTTTCCTTGTTGGACCGAAGGTTGTCCCTGTAAGGGTTGTCCTTGCAGACCATAAGGTTGTCCCTATGGACCAAAGGGTTGTCCCTATTGGACCGAAGGTTGTCACTATAAGGGTTTTCCTTTTGGACCATAGGGTTGTCCCGGCTGGTATACGGTATGATTGGGATCGATCGAAGGAAAATACATAGGATTACCGTATGTGTCATAATGATGCGGAGGATTACCAGAAGTTTGCAGCTGTTGAGAACCTTGAGAGGAAGAATTCTGCTGCTAAAAACTCTGAGAGGCAGAATTTTGCTGCTGAATGGCCAACAGATACTCATCGAATGTAAAACTACTAGGAATGGAAGTAGAACTTATAAGCCATAGGCGAACTACTAGCAGGTTGGGTTCCTGCAACGTAAGTTTGTGATCCACTCACGGTCGGCCTAATAGGTATCGTGGGATTAATAAAAATGGACCTACGAACAGCAGAAGACACTGATGATGACTGAGTCATATTAACAACCGGTGTGGATGAAGCCACACAGACAGTGGTTCTGACAGGAATAGAGGTTACAATCGTTGATGTCATGGGAGTCGAGGGTGATGCGCTCGATACCGAGACAACCGAGCTTCTCGAGGGATTCGGTGTATCAGACCATATCGGGTTCTGATACAACGATGCAACGCCAGAAATGATCTGACCCAAACTACGATAACCGTGCGGGAGAGATACCGGTTGTGAGGAAGGTTAACCTGAGAAATAATGAAAGTTCTCTGGAGGGAGCTGATGATCTCTCGTAGAAACATAAATCTATTCACTACTGACGGGACTCGAAGAATCCATATCAGATGAAGCCATTTGATCATCGAAAAGGAGACGAGTAGTGGCAAGTAAAGCAATGGCTAGTAAATATGGTTCTGAAATAAGAGGAGGAAAGTCTTCCTAGTTCCCAAAACTAGACCAAGCGTCCTGAGGTTGCCAATTGATATCAAATGGCTCTTCAAGAGGAGATCGGGTAGCGAGAGGTAAGATACTCGAAAGAAGAGACTGCCATAAATTGACAGACCTAGTGGGCTGAGATGCTTCCGAAGAAAATTCAGGAGAAGGATCGCCACTAGGAGGTAATGAAGAGGATGACGAAACTGGTGGTTCCACCACCGTGACTGTGTTTCAAAATAGAAGAGAACCGAGCTGACCAATTCAAGGCTTCACGATCAAATACTAAGGAATTACTTAAGAACAATCCAAGAAAATATCTTTAACTGGCATGTGATCGTAGGCAATTGATTTTATGACATTGAAATAAAACTCTGTCGTTTCATATTTTAAGAGTCAAGAAACAGGAAAAAGGTGACTCTAGTCACTTTCAGATCGAAATGAGCATGAAAGGACAAGTGCTTGAGGATATTTTCAATTTTAGAGAGTCATGAAAAGACCAAAATGACTACTCAGTAAATCTAAGAAAGAGGGTGTACCAAGTTTCCCTGAACTGCAATATACACTTTGGTGATCAAATGAAAGAGAAATAACCAAGGACTTGACATACATGCAAGTAGTCTCCCCGAATGTTGTTTTTGGTGTATCATGGTTATAAGGTGGCAAGCTCGGCTTCCTATGGATAAATGATGTTAACCTATTAGTATCTCCCTTTATATACTCGACGATACAGGGAGCACAAGTCCGTGCTAGCACTGTCTAAAGCCAGATGGCGAACGAAAGCTACTAGGTTTAACGACGCTAGAACATGTCAGTAGCCTAGACATATAAAATATGTGTGTTAGGTTTCAATACTTCCTTAGGTTGATTGAATTCATTTTAAAGTTTATCTTGAATTAACGTTGCAATTTCAAGGCCTTATTGAATGTGATCTCAAATTCTTAATGCACAACTATATGCAAAAGAAAATCATTCCAGTTCAATGAATGCTAGCTAAGAGAGGGTTAGTATTCTATCACAAAGCAGCAATCAATCGAATACAAGATAATTTTCCCTAATACATCTAAGACAACCAAAGAAGAAAACGAAAAATCTCTTTTCTTGTTCACTAAAAGCTACTAATGCAAAAGAACATTTTCCATTTTCAAACTAAGAGAAAGAATGCAAATTTTGTCTTTTTAGATAAATGAGAAGAAAAATGCACTATTGAACTAAAAAGAAAAATGGACACTAGTTTTGAGCAATTCGACTGAAAATATCTAAAACAAAGAGATCAATCTAACATGAATACTAAACACACTCAAAACAGAGATTCACTTCTTCAAGCAAAAAATGCTTCTGAATTGGTTCAGCGAGCAATGTAATCTATGCTCAAGGTGACAAATGGAGAGCTAAACGAAATCCAAGGCGATCATTCAACAAACCAAAGACACGTAGAACCAAGAGAAAAGCTAAAAAAATCATTCAACAAACTAAAATGACAAAGATTGAACTGACTCAAACTCAAATCTGAAGGCTCGGTGAGGAGAGATTCGAACAAGCGGAATGAGACACTTAGAAACCCTAGGATGAAAAACTCCACTGATTAGATGAGGGACAAACAGCTAAGAAGAATGAGACAAAGAGTCAAAACAATCTCAGTGGACCAATTGAAAGATAAAAATCCAACCTAGAGGCAAGAGAAACTGACAAAACTTAGGAAAAAGGCTAAAAATTTTAACCAACAGGATCTGGCGTGCCTGTTTAGTTGTAATCCATGCTAAACAGATGTTGGTGCACCTATGTCAAAAGCAACAAGTTCCAATCGGCCCGACTGTTCAACCAATAGCATCGTCGAGCGAGAAAACCATGGGAAAAGATAAAAACCATTGAGCAGAGGTCAAACTTGACACTCTGGGACTGAATAGAATGGTTGAAAACAATCAAACAGGAAATACAAAGAAGAAAAATGATGAAACAACCAAAGTTGATCGACAAGAAAAACACTAGATGAAAAAATGGGAGACGACAAACACACTGATCCCCAGTACAGTCGCCAAATTTTTGTGCAGGTAAATCCCCTCTACGGACATAGGTGATCCCTCTAGCCCTAGAGTGGATCTAGCAACAAGGGAACAAGCTGGAATTTCAAACTCCTAGCTAATAAATGAAAATGAGTTAGGATAGATGGCCTACCTTGGTTCAATGCTTTTGTTTTTGTTTGCATCAGCGATCCGCTGATATTTTTCTTCACACGTCACGGTCTTTCAGTGCCAATGTCCATGTACCTACACAAGGATCAAGTGAACAATGACAGCATACGAAAATATATTTTCATTCATAGCTATTTGATTGGTCAATGAGAATCAAAACACTTTGCATATTATCAAACACAAAATTGGAACCAAAAACCAGTCTTTTGTTAAAGATAGAGAAGAATTTTACAACCAAAAAGCCTTGACGTTGTAGCCTCCTTCAACAGGTCCAGTCAAATGTGTCTAAAGCATTCGTCAGGGATTGGACTTGAGGAGGCAATGGGCCTAAACGCTCTCTCGAAAATGGAGTCATCTCTTCTCTATTCTCACACCAGCTATAGAAAGGAATGTTCAGCTAGCTAAAACTATGTGAGAAGGATGTACTTATAGGAGAGGAGGTGGTGGTTTGGGATCCCTCATAAGGTGGAAGGGAGACCTTATCCTTTGGGGAGTTTCTCAAATTTAGGAAACAAGAAGCCAAAGGAAGGATTTCGACGTTATTCCATCGAACAAACCATGATGACTCCGCTCATGAAGTGGATGGGCATGGAAACTTCATTTCTATTTTAAAAAACTTTCCAAAAACAGTGCAACGTTGGCAGTCCATTGAGACAGAGCGCCAATGGGGGTGAGGCCTAATGCTAATTTCTCTATGGGCGCGAGGCCATAACTGCCTACCAGCGCTGACCCAAAATCATATTTTTTTGAGAGTCTGCTCCAGGAATAATCAACAGAGGAAATGTTATTCACATGCCAAGGGATGCAATGACACTTTTTGCAAGGTATGACAATACACAGAAGTCATTGAAATGGTACTTCAATATTTGGGATGGGTATTATAGGGACGATGACAAAATACTATGTAACACATGTTATCAAAAAATTGAGTCCTATTTGGCTGCTTCAATGGTCAACTTGGAGTAACTCTTTCAAACCAGATTTTGACTGAAGCTTAGCCTCTTCAGTCTGAGAGGGCTCTCTCAAAGGGGTTTATGATATTAGATAATGATAGAACTAGATGGCTAACTCAATTTGAAAAGTAAATTGATTTTTTTGTATGTAGGTTGAAAAGAGTGCAAGCTTGCAACCATTAGGCTTATGGAGTCAACAATCAGTAGTTTTAGTGGTAAGGTTTATTGACATGAAAGCTGAGGAAGTTAAGGGTATTTAACAAAGGAAATTCACTCATAAAACATAAGAAAACACAGTCATTTCATTGCTAAAGGAAGTCAGAGCATAGAGTTATGAATTCTAAGTAATAGAAATGAAATCTATTGCTAATGTTTCAAAGGAAATTCACTCATAAAAACATATGAAAACACAGTCATCTCATTACTAAAGGAAGTAAGAGCATAAAGTTATGAATTCTGAGTAATTGCAATGAAATCTACTGCAAGTAGTAAAGCGTAAGATGTATATCAATGAAACATTAAAAACCCCATGAGAATCTCAGGTCTGTCAAGAAGAAAACCACTGTGTGTTACTAATATGAGTCAAAATACATAAGGCAACAGTTTGCTGCAAAAAGTCTCCAACCCATGACAAATTCGACCTTCTGCCCTTTAATATACTTGTTACATCATGATATGATCTGCCTCCTGGCTAGATTCATCGAATGTTTGCCTAATGACACCTTGCATAACCATATGAGAAATTAACAGTTATATAATTGACATTCCTTTTCCTAATAGGACTCAAACTGTTCATTATTACATTTAACAACCTTATCTCTAAAAAAAATTACATATTTGACAAATGTTCTTTCACATTTACAAATATGGGTGATGAGACTCATCACTTCATGACCTCTTAATTGACCTCCTCTAAAACTGGAAACAAAACACTATTTTTTAGGCAAGTTGGTCTTCATCTTCAACGAATGCTTTGGCTGGTAATTTGTCTTCATTTCGTGGTCTTTAAGTGTTGAATAACTTTTTTCATGGTCCTCTAGCACTTGTATAGTATCCAGTTGTCCAAATATTCCCAAAAATCTGCTAAAAAATCTCCCACACAGTACGCTACGAAAGTAAGACACTTTCATAGCGTACTTTCGTAGCACTGCAAAATTGCCATTTACCATCAATGTTTTTTATTCTTTCCTTTGGTATGGTATTAATCATCCTTAGAAACATCTCCCATACAAATTTCACCACTTGAAAGCTCCCAAAACTGGTTCAAAAAGTAAAAAGAAAGCTACAGTAGTTTCGTAGCGTTTTGTTCCTCTTCAAGCCCAGCCACGCTACGAAACTGCTGAAAACTGCTAAAATTCCATATTTTTGTGTAACTTGAAAAATAAACCTTATAAGTGATAAAAACTTGTTTCTAACATTCCATTAGCCTTAAAAACCATAAGCCATCTCACATTATGATTCTTTAGGTGTTTCTTCTTCAAAAAACATCATTTTCACCTTTAGCAAGTTTTTTCATCACTAAAATGACTCTGTTTTTTCTGAAAACATAGGGTTCAGAGATGAGATATTTTCTCCCTATCCTTGATATATATTGAAAATATTAAGGAGTTTTTTTTAGGTTAGTATGTCTTAAAGAAAAACCTCTCTTGGTTTTTTGAAACATATCTCCAGCTGTCCAGAATCTGCATTCTAAAAACGTATATAAAAC
This sequence comes from Pinus albicaulis, assembly GCA_034641835.2. NCBI lineage: Eukaryota > Viridiplantae > Streptophyta > Pinopsida > Pinales > Pinaceae > Pinus > Pinus albicaulis. The sequence continues at coordinate 1,706,149,665 of CM076584.1, read as the reverse complement.
AAGAAAATTTTGCATTCTTAAAATAGGTTTGAAAAACATCCCTGTATCTCCCAATTTGTATAAATTTTGAGAAAATTAAAATGGGTTATTGTTATTTGATATTTTATTGAAAATAAATTCGCTCGGTTTCTTAAAATACTTCTTTTTGTTCCCATAAACCGCCCTTGAAGTTGACTTCTCAAAGTCAGAAAACAGAGAAATGCTTCATATTCACTACGAAACTTTCAGCAGTTTCGTAGCGTTTTCTACCTATTTTACACTGAATTCACTACGAAAGTAGGGATTCTTGGCTAAAATGACATTTTCAGATTTAAATTCTTTGGAAATGAATCTAACATCAAATTATGACTGATGAGACATGATGTGACCTATATGGAGGTGATTTTGAGATAAAATGAAGGTGGCCTTGAAACTTAGGATAGGTTAAATATGAAAAAATGAAATTTCCTATTCCAATTTTAAAAAGGTTTAAGGAGTCCTTACGATTTTGAGGAGTGAACTGTATGACCATGTCAAGTAATGACTCACAAAATTATGAGTGATAACAGTGGCTCCACTTGGGATGATGTGCCCCTGTGGTACACCAAAGAACCTGTAGTTCCAGTGCCATCCATCTTCTTGGAAATAAAAACAATGAAATTTATGAAAACTTTGCCAAGCTCTTATGGCCTTCTCCTCGAGCTCAATCTTGATTATTATTGCTGAAAACAAAACTTTGTACCCACTAAAAATATGCTCAGTCAACTTTGAGCTTATTCACACACTCCTACCTACCCTAACAGCTGCAATCTCCTTTTTTAATTAAAGCAACATGAAACTTCCAATGAAGACAATCATTGATCTGATGTGACATTTGAAACTCTTAACTGCACTTGAATCAAAAGTAAGAACGATATTGAAATGACCAAGGAAACATAAAATGTATCTGATCCTCATAATGAAAATATAACTGGAAATGTGGACTGTAGAACTCTTCCATGTAGTTAGCTATAGGATCATAGAAGACATAATCTATTTGATGATTCTCAAGACATTCTGCAACTTTGGACAACTCATATATGCTTTTCTGAGCCATGCAAGATTTCAGTTTTGTGCTATCAAACTAATTTTCAAACCAATTTCCAAAAACAGGGTATTCTTCCTCAATCTCAAAAGAGAAAAGTAGCAACACCCTCTCTTTGTGTTCTGGCATTAAAAACTTTTGAAAAGATTGATCTTGATCATAAAGACTATAAGATTTAATTTGATCTTCTAGGACTTCAATGTCTTTTTCAATTTTCTTAGCAACTTCAAACATAAATTGAATCTTATCTTCTGACTTGCATTCAAATGACTTCAGATTAGAAGACAAGGATAAAGAAAAAATTTCATCCACTTCCTCATTAGTGTGATAATCATTTGATGTAGGCTAATGCAAGGAATGACATGAAGAATAAACTTCTTCCTTTACCTGAGGATTATAGGAATTATCTTCCAGTATTTCCTCTTGTTATTTGAAATGATTTTCATACTTCTGATGATCAAAAGACTGACAAGTTTGCTGCAAATTTTCATCAAACTCAGAGGATGTAACATGATTTTCATAAATAAACTCCTGTTAGGTTTAATTTTCATCCAAGAGAGAGGTTATCCTTTCTTCTTGGTGATGAAAGGGATTGTCATGAAGGGCTTATAAAACTTCCTCATCCATGAACTCATCATCTTCATAACAATTCTCCATATATTCAATAAAAATCACACAATGTTTACAGCAGTCTTTGACCAGCAATAAGGAGGGATTACATTCTTCATACATCTCATAAAATTCAACATGGAAATCAACAAGAGAATATAATGAACCATTTAGTAGGCTTTCGTACCAAGACCATGCTTTTCCCTCTAAAGTGGCCATAAACATCTTCATGAGACAATCCTCAGGAAACTAAACCTTAAGTATGTGTACATGCATATGGAATCTAACCAAATGAAGATCAGCATTGTCTTTCTTTTCATCTTTAAATATAGGAAGATCAGTTAATCATTCGACCTTTGGCATATGATTTGGAAAACCAGGGATATGAGACTGATTCATAGGGGCATACCTGGCATTTATTCTCGCAATGGAACTCATCTTGGAACTTCAACAAGCTATTGATCTTCAAGTAGTGGAGTCACCTTCCAATTGATTATTTGATGTGTGGAGTCGCCAAAGCAGAAATACATCCAATATGTGCCTAAGTGTCTGCTGCTCTCAAACCTTTAGAACTAAAACTTTGTCATTCTTCCCAGGGAAAATTTACACCTTCAGCCCCCGGCAATGACACCAAAATTTTATCACCAAATTGAGTCCTGTTGGCTTGCTTCAATGGTCAACTTGGAGTAACTCTTTCAAACCAGCTTTTGACTGAAGCTTAGCCTCTTCAGTCTTAGAGGGCTCTCTCAAAGGGGTTTATGATATTAGATAATGATAGAACTAGATGGCTAACTCTATTTGAAAATTAACTTGATTTTTGTGTTTGTAGGTTGAAAAGAGTGCAGGCTTGCAACCATTGGGCTTATGGAGTCAACAATCAGTGGTTTCAGTGGCAAGGTTTCTTGACATGGAAGCTGAGGCAGAAAAGGGTCTTTAACAAAGGAAATTTACTCATAAAACATAAGAAAACACAGTCATTTCATTTCTAAAGGGAGTCAGAGCATAGAGTTATGAATTCTGAGTAATAGAAATTAATCTATTGCTAATGGTTCAAAGGCAATTCACTAATAAAACATAGGAAAACACATTCATCTCATTACTAAAGGAAGTCAGAGCATAAAGTTATGAATTCTGAGTAATAGCAATGAAATATACTACAATTAGTAAATCATAAGATGTAGATCAATGAAACATTAAAAACCCCATGAGAATCTCAAGTCTGTCAAGAACAAAACCACTATGTATGACTGATATGAATCAAAATACATAAGGCAACAGTTTGTTGCAAAAAGTCTCCAACCCATGACAAATTCGACCTTCTGCCATTTAATAGACTTTTTACATCATGAGATGATCTGCCTAATAGCTATATTCATCGAATTTTTGCCTAATGACACCTTACATAACCATAAAACAGCTATATTATGAGAAATTGACAGGTATCCTAATTGATAGTCCTTTTCCTAATAGGACTCAAATTGTTCATTATTACATTTAACAATCTTATCTCTAACAACAATTACATCTTTGACAAATATTCTTTCACATGTTCAAATAGGGGTGATGGGACTCATCACTTCATGACCTCTTAATTGACATCCTCTAAAACTGGAAACAAAACCCTGTTTTTTAGGCAAACTGGTCTTCATCTTCAACAAATGCTTTGGCTAGTAGTCTGTCTTCATTTCATGGTCTTTAAGTGTTTAATTACTTATTTCATGGTCCTCTAACACTTTTATATTATCTAGTTGTCCAAATATGCCCAAAAATCTGATAAAAAAGCTCCCACACATTACGCTACTAAAGTAAGACAGTTTCGTAGCGTACTTTCGTAGCGCTGCAAAAATGCCATTTACCATAAATGTTTTTGATTCTTTCCTTTGGTATGGTTTTCATAATCATTAGACACATATCCCACACAAACACCTCTTTAAAGCTCCCAAAGCTGGTTCAAAAATAAAAAATAAAGCTACAGTAGTTTCATAGTGTTTTTCTGTTCTTCAAGCCCAGGCACACTACGCAACTGTTGAAAACTGCTAAAATTCCAGATTTTTGTGTAACTTGAAAAATAAACCTTATAAGTGCAAAAACCTTGTTTCTAAAATTCCATTAGCCTTAAAAACCATAATCCAGCTCACGTTATGATTCTTGAGGTGTTTCTTCTTCAAAAAACATCCTTTTCACCTTTAGCAAGTTTTTTCATCACTAAAATGACTCTGCTTTTTTTTAAACATAGGGTTCCGAGATGAGATATTTTCTCCCTATACTTGATAGATATTGAAAAACTGAAGGAATTTTTTGTAGGTCAGTGTGTCTTGAAGAAAGACCTCTCCTGTTTTTTGAAACATATCTCCAGCTGTCCAGAATCTGCATTCTAAAAACATGTATAAAACAGGAAAATTATGCATTCTGAAAATAGGGCTGAAAGACATCCCTACAACTCCCAATTTGTAGCACCTTTGAGAAAATTGAAAGAGGTTATTGTTATTTGATATGTTCTTGAAAATAACCTCTCTCTGTTCCTTAAAATACTTCTTTTTTTTTCCTAAAAACCACCCTTGAAGTTGACAGATCAAAGTCAGAAAACAGAGAAATACTTCATATTCGCTATGAAACTTTCAGCAGTTTCGTAGCATTTTCTGCCTATTTTACACTGAATTCGATATGAAAGTAGGGATTCTTAGCTAAAATAACATTTTTGGATTTAAATGCTTGGGAAATGAAAACTAACATCAAATTATGACTGATGAGACATGATGTGACCTATATGGAGGTGATTTTGAGATGAAATGAAGATGGCCTATATGAATAAATGGTTTAAGTATTCCTATGCCAATTTGAAAAAGGTTTAAGGATTCCTTACGCTTTTAAGAGTGAACTGTATGACCATGTCAAGTAATGACTCACAAAATTATGAGTGATAACAACACACATCATCATGTTGCCTTCATGCGTACATCATGCTAATGTTATCTGGGCCACATGGTGCCTCCTAGGTGGTGCAATGTGTCATCAATATTTTTCTCACTTCGCCACCCACAAACTCCAAATTTTGTTGCCACGTGTCACTTGTATTGAATGTACCATGTAATTTTGTTGATTTCATGATAATGTCATTGTTTTATATCACTGTCACCTATATGCCACTTGATATACCATATCAGTCTGCTATCCAATAGGACTTTTCCATATGTCACCTGTACCCCACATCATTCCGCCATGTGATCAAATCTATAAGGAGGGACGAGGTTTGGGTCTGGGTGAAAATCAATTTTTTTCCTTTATAAATTTTTTGAGGTTGAATGCCTATTCTATATTGGAACATTAGGAAATCACAAAATTATGACCACGGGTATAGATTGGGGACTCTTATACTCCTGCACCCCCAAACAACTTGATATGCCCAAACAATCAAATGAGTTTGAAATGGGTCTCATTTGACTATGGGGGTTTAGGGGTCTCGGAGGTTTTCCTTACACAATTTCAATATTTGCAAAAATTGGGTCCCATGCCAACTTGGGGGTTTGTGGGTCCAAGATGTTTTCCTTGCACACTTTCTATATCTACCTGAATTGCATCCCACACTAGTCTGAGGGTCTGGATGAATTTCAACCCAATACTTTCTAAGTTATACCTTTATTCAAAATGCCTTTTCTCCTTGATTCTTGGGATATTTTCTAATTATCATATACCATTGGAAAGGTCTCTTAGAGGGCTATCCAACTATGCACTTTTCATGATTCTTTGAGATGATCCATTGCAACCACAAATCCTTAAAATATGTGCCATTATAATAGTAATCTACAACCACTACAAGCCTCTGCAAACTTTTGTAATATCAAACACAAATCAATGTCTCTTTTACATCAATGGTAACCAACTATCACTTTCCAGCAGGTTCCCCCTGAGCTTGATACTCCTTGAAATCAATGAATCCTCCTTTGACATCAATGACAACACTTTTCCCAAAAAAATGATGGAAACTCTTTTCCCAACAATCTTCCTGACATCAATGACTCCTCTCAAAATGGAGGCTTATGTGATTCATTATCAAAACAAAACTCTTACAAGATAAATCACATCAAGTATTAGGATCGACGTTTTTCAAACCCCTACTGAGGTTCATCATCAGGAAAAATGTAGATATAAAGATCAACAAATCACATACTTATAGTAGGGATGCAACGACAATCTCCTAACTGTTAAGAAATTAAATAATAAAATAGTAAATGGAACGTTATATTAGATTTAATTTAGCAAGGAAATAGTTTCTAATATTATTAATATTTTTAGTTAAATAATGAATAAACTAATAAATATTTATAATTTTATTAAGTTTTTAGACTCTCAATTACATCAATTACAACAATTTTCCAACAAATCAATGAGAACACTTTGCCAAACAATCTCCTTGTTATCAATGACTCCTTCTTTGACATCAATGATAATATTTTGTTAACAATCTCTGACTTTGGAATTAATGGAAGCACCATTAAAGCATTGCTACCAATCATGAAAAATTCATTGATGGAAACTTCAGCTCCTCTACTTGATCTCTCTTCCTATACCCCCCCTTTTTTTCTAAGAATTATCTCTCCCCTGCCAACAACCACACATATTATCAATTTTCGCTCATTCTCCCCCTTTGACATCAATGGAAAAGGATCTCCCCCTTGAACTAATATCCCCCTATGATTAATGTGTTCTTGTGGACTTGTTAGCTCCCTTAGTGTTGATATTTATGGTTTAGCTATCATTTTTCTATTATGGATATCTTCCTTAATTTCCCATGAAAAAGATCTAATTGAGAGAGGAGAGAGAAAGTACTCCTAATCTCTTCCCTAAACACAAATTATTCTCATGTTATTGGTATGGTGAAGATATCAACAACCTACTACTTAGTGGAAATATACTCTATTCTCACAACCTTATTTGTAACATGTTCTCTAAGAAAGTGATACTTTATAGGAAAGTGTCTTGTTTTCCAGTGTATAATAGGATTTTTGGATATGTTGATGGAACTTCTATTATCATAAATAATGGGAATATGATATTCATAAGTTACCTTCATATTTTGTAAGGTTTCTTCATTCACAAAATATGAGTGGAGTTAGATGTGATTGCAATGTACTCTGCCTGAGTAATAAAGAGAGAGATTGATGTTTGCTTCTTGCTCAACCATGCCACTGTGCATTCTCAAAGAACTAACGCACCTCCACTTTTGCTTTGCCTTTTATCTACATTTCCTGCCAAATATGATTCTATATATATTGTTAATAAGAATCTTTTACCTCTGGGATTTTTAGGTGGATAAATCATTCTTGCGGACAAGAAAGATCTCCCTAGTATCACAAGGATAGCTAGAAACAAACAGGACAAATGTAAACTACTTTCTCTAGATTATATTTAATTTAGAATTTTCTATGATGAAGAAAGGACCTACTTGTGATTAAATTCTAGTTGAATTCTTCTTTCCCGTCGCTTCAAGCAGTCACCTCTCAAGATATACAAACAAAGACATAGAAGAGGATCAACAACACCTGCAACATATACTAATTCAAAAATCACAAATCTATCTTAATGATAAAGGAATTTAAGAAATAAGTCATTAAAGTAAACACATAAACAACTTATTAAGAAAACAGGATCCAATTGTATTATCTTTGATGAAGAAAGAGCCTTACAACTGTGTCTGCCTTGATTTTTTACATGTCTTTCTGGGGTCTGAAACAGGCATTTTCTCTACTCTGACAAGCCTTACACTCTCTCAGCTAAAATTCACATGGGTGTGTAATCATTCCCACATAATGATCAGTTAAGAGAGTCTGAGTTTCTACAACATTTCTCCTCAAAAATTCTCAAGTCTAACTCACCTTGAGGCTGAA